>VCDM03003279.1:0-96000 GCA_012977825.3 Pteromalus puparum
TGAAAAATTTCAAAATTTTTAATTGCCATAGACTACTTAAAATTAAAGTAGTCTATAGAATAACATTCGATAATCATGATGTTTTAACGAAAAGTTCAAAATTTAGTTTCTGAGATATAATGATAAGGATTCGCGGACCGTATCTAAAATCACCAGTGATCGAAAAATCGACATGAATATACGCACATGCATAACTGAAAATCTTATTTTTAACGAATTAATAAAACAAAAACAGCAAAAAACGAGTCTAAGTATAGATTAAAATTCATTAATGGAAACTGAGATCGAAGCGATACAGTTTTCAGTTATATAGAGTATACAGGGTAAGAAAACAAAATTTTGAAGCTTAATATCTTTAAAACTAACTGGTATCATAAACAACCCAAAGAAAGAGATAAAGGTGCTATATAATGCTAACTAAATCCAAAATTTTAAATTGATTATTGCCTTTTTACTCCAGTTATCGCATCACGTAGAAAAAACGACTCATAGTATACAGGGTGAAAAAACAAAAGTTTGAAGCTCAATATCTTTGAAACTAACTGGTTTTATAAAAATCCCAAAGAAAGAGATCATTGTGCTATATAATGCTAACTAAATCCAAAATTTGAACTTGATTATTGCCTTTTTACTCCAGTTATCGCGTCACGTAGAAAAACGATTTTTTTCAGTTTTAGATGTTTTTCTCAGGATCTGCCCCATGAAATGACTTTAAATTTAAGTGGTATATAGTTCTAATTACCTTCAATAATCATATATTTTTTTAGAATGATTCGCTATTTAGTTTTAAGTTATAACGATTTAAAAAAATTGCACTGTATGGTGTATAATAAAAGAACGACAAACGATAATATAAATTTTTTACGGTAAAAATATAGGCAATTTTATTCTCTTTCAGGTACATATTAAGCAATTTACTTTTATTAACTTTTCCGATAACTGTTGGCAAAAACTGAAATCTCAAAACTAAAAAATCACTATAAAAAGAAACGCGTATATAAATTGTAAGAACGGACTTTCGTCCCACTAACTCAATTTTGCATTAAATTTAACTTATATGGTACACTTGGCGGTAACATATTCACGTGGAACGTTTTTGAAATGGCGCAACGTGATAGGTTACTTGAATATGTTACCGTCGAGTGTAGACAACTGTTGTATAACATATCGATGGCTGAGTGGAATAACACAGTATCTCAGTGGAGGCTTCAAGATCGTCGTATCCCGGTGGCGGCTTCAAGAACGTCGTATGCCAGAAGAGGCTTTAAGAACGTCATATCCTATGAAGAGGCTTCAAGAACGTCGTATCTTAGGACTGGCTTTAAAAACCACTTTTACTTTCGTGATTTTTGCTAAATAGACGCGATAAAAGATGTTAATAGTTAATAGTTGACGCGACGTTGGCATACGACGTTCTTGAAACCGCCACCGGGATACGACGATCTTGAAGCCTCCACTGAGATACGGTGTTATTCCACTCAGCCGTCGATGTACGATAATTCATCACTAAATTACTCGAAATTCGGATGAGCAAACGCATCATGCGATTTTCCATGTAGATGCGATTCGAATGAAAATGAATTCACTTGAGCGCGAATTTTGTACTATTTGACATTGCGTGAATATAGTGTATTTTAATTTTTCGCAAATTCTAAGGGTTTTCATTTTTGAAATATGGACAAACAGTGCATTCCAATTAATATAAAATAGAATTTTGTACATACCTGATGGTTTGTTCGAATCTGTCGACTGGGACTTTGATGCCTTTCTTTCACAGTTCGACGCCATAATGTCAAGTTATTTCCACTACCTGTCTTCTTCACGACTCTACTGCGACTGATGAATAAGTAGGCTTTGCTACAGGCTTTTATAGCTTTCCTATCGGCAACCGTTAAATTCTTCCGCTAGAGGTCACTAGTGAGCCGATTTAATTTAGGCGGGAGTAGTCGCACGGCTTCCCTCGCTCCTATTGGCTAGTTACACAGTATAGAAAGGGGCGAGTATTTGTTAAAGTTACCCCACCTGTCTAGATTGGCCCACCCTTCCCTATTACAGACTAACACGTCATCAGGCTAGCCAGAAACCATCCAGGTGTTGTAAAACTAGCAGCTAGTTACAGGTATACCACCCCCTCGCCAGACTGCAATTAACGCTTACTTATATGGACAGTAGAAGGTTGAATACAATATATATATATATCTTACTAAACTTTTTCTTACTAAATTTTAAATGACTGTTATCCAGAGTACGCGATAAAAAAGGAACAACAAAATTAACGCATGTATTTGTATTTAATGATGTGTTTTGGTTTCATACAGCATTGGCTCGAAGTGTTAGTTAAAATTGTTGTAAGACCGTTTTTGTTTTTTACTATCTGATTAAAAATAATGCGTCATTGCTTTATCAAATTTTGCTGCTCAACAACCAACCGATTTTCGCCATTGTGGTAATAGAATGCCAAGTCTTCGGCAGTCGCGAACATAAGTCGAAAATCACTTACTCTGCAAGAGCATTCGTAGCATTTCGTGAAAGGAATATCGAGAATGTTTATGGGTTTTCTTTCATTTTCACATGACATTTGCTCGCCTAGAATTTATCCAAGTAAAATATATTTTATTGCTTTTGTTTAATCATTTCATGTATTACTGTTGTCTATTTTTTACCTGTTATCTGTACTGCTTCAGTTTTGCAACTCTGACAGGTGATCCAGAATAAATAGAAGAAACAAATTTTAAAGCTAAATGTTTGCATCTTGTTGATTTTGGCAGCAAATAGCATCAATGGAGTGTACTGTACTGTATTTGTCTATATAGACTTTGTTGTCGGCGTGGAGTATACGTAGAATTGTAGCAGGTGCTCAGACGGGTTGATTTATTGCTCTTTCTAGCGAAAGGTACTAATAAAATATGTATGAGAGTTTTGGTCCGTATACCTGAGGTCGGAATATCTGCGGGTCAGGGGGGAGCGACTCGACCGGATATTTACTGTTTCCAGCTATACTGTGCACTTAGTTCCCCGAACGTTACTGAACTTGCCTGGACAAGAAAGAACGACACTTGGAATTGTGTGCGATAATACGAGCATCGCGGTATGAATAACCCGAATCGTTAAGCCGTTCTGAACCTTGATGCGGTCATGCAATAATGTAATATACAGTAACAGCTGATGCGGCGTCTCAATAATTTAGATAGACACGTTTTCGAGTTTGCAAAAGTATACTCATTTCCAACCTCACAGTGTTGCAGTTTACCTTGTCTCAAAATGCAGATGTGTAAAATATAGATAACCCTTTAGCGAACAATTTTTTTCACGACGCTGTAAGCTATTCCGAATATTTGTAAATAGTCAACAGCAAAGTAAGAACACTTGTTTGTTTTAAAGAATAAATTTATTCACAATCACGTTCACATACTTGCACTAACACTTTCTTAATCAACAAAAGAAATATCCGTCGTTTGATAGTTTTTCTTAAAAAGTAATGCTTGTTGATAGTTGATAGCTTATAGAATAAGTTCATTGCGAACAAGGTGTCGTTATAAATTAAAGATGATTATTTTCAAAAAACTTTTAAGCGCGTATATTATGCACATAAAAACGTATACAAAGTTTGTAGAGTAGCGAATTATAAAAAATAAATCGGTCTTCTGAAAATTAAAATCAAATGTCGGGAGTACGAGTGTTATTGTCTTTATTTATACGAGCTTTGTGGTTTTCACAATTCACAATAGTTGTGCTCGTCGTTCTACATATTGACACCGATAGATCACAGCTCGAAGTATATAAGTGTATAGGCACGACATAATCCTCAACACATCGAATAATTATCAAGCGAAGGCTCTCGATTCACGAGATCATTATATAGTAATCACGTTGATTGTCGAAACCTCTGGTTTGTTTATTTCTAGGACTAAAATCAGCTTATATTATATCAAAATTGTGCGAATTAACAATTCCTACTTTTGAATAAGAATTTTACACAAAAAAACATATTATAGGTACTTATGAGGCAAACGTCCAGTATTTTAACAATTACATGCCAGTTTATGAATATGCAAAAAGGCAGAGGTTCAACGCGTACAATTATTTGTTTTATATAAATTCTGGAACTGCATAGAGCGTAAATCCTTTAGTGGGAAATTTATTTATTTGCCAACAATAATCATCTTATTTGTACCCTACGTGGATAAATATAAATAACATTTATAAGTAAAACATGAAAGCAAAAAACGTCATCTAGTGTAATCAAATTTTGATTGTACCTTTTCGTTTGTATACGATTCATTTGCTTATTTTAAAATATAAAATTATACTTTATTATTATAAAATTAATTCTAAGGAATTTTATTTTCATAAGCAGTTGTTTTTCTTATAATTCATAATATTTATAGTTTCGACCGTAAAATTCATTTGCTAAAGAATATCATTGCACTATATAAACAAATTTAACAATAACGTTTTTTAAAAAGCAGTAAATTAAGAATTGCTACATAATTATAAGTACTTTAATGAACTTATGATAAATCAGTCTAATGATTAGAACTCCTTCATGCTAAGCTGCATAATAATATAATCTTTGCCTTCATGAATATATAAGTAATAAAGTCGTCTCGAGACGTTGCATTACATAAACAAACACGCTTTACTAGAATAATAAGATCATTTTTTGGGTTAACACAAAAATAATGAATATTTTTGCAAATATTTTATTATATTACTGTGGAATTTTCATGAATTAGTCTTTTTTTCAAGAAATTGACAGTGATGGATATACTGTGGTTCTAGTGATAAACTTAACGCTAATACAAGCTGGTGCATTTGTTTATGTTATGCAGTAAGAAATTATGATTATTCTTAAGCAATATTTTTCTTGTTTTACTAATATTCCACGCTTATTATGCCTGGCCTAAGTTGCATCTTTAACCATAATTTTTACTTTATTCTAATTCAATAAACAGTTTGTAAGGCTGCTAATTACTGTTTCACACACTTTTTTCGCCAAAATTACAGTAATTAGGACTCAGTTATTATTTTTGCAGTAATGTTTTTCGCGAGCAAAACTGCAGGCACGTCATATATTATACAATCATGTTGGTATAATCTATAATCATGTATGATTGTGAATCGGTATAAAAAAGATTAGAAAATGTTACTATAGATTTCTTTTGAACGTATTGCAATATGCATAATACGTATAGCTACTCATAAAAATTAAACTTTCAAGTCTTGGTTGTACGAGTCATCAATTGGACGTATTAATATTAACATTTATGGCTTATTTCAATTATTATCATTGTTTCTATAATGTATAAACCATAAAGTCTGAATTTTTTGAACTTTACATTTTAAGTTGCTTCATTGTCATTAAAAATAAAAAGTAGTAAAAGCGACTTGTATATTTTCATCTAATAACAGTCAATAAGCATTTTTCGCTCTTTTTGTATAATTAATCCAACGGTAGGTCGACGTCAGGATTGTTAGATGCTAATTTAACAAGCGTCTTTTTTACCCGGAGTATAGGAAGGCGAGCTGCTGCTTTTGTGTGCCAACATTCCTTTATCATAGCTCCCATTCCAGCTAGTGTCTGAGAAACAAATAAAAATTATATTCAATAAAAATGGTTTAATCAAATATTAAAATGTAAGCGGGCTTTTAAACAGCATCTTACCGGATCTGAGTGCCAACGGTTCGGAATCGGTGGTCGACGCTGATCAGCGACAACCAATTTTCTCATTTCTTCTAGAGTAGGTTCTTGATTGCCACTGACTAACCACTCGGAATATGGAGCTGCGTATTCCAATCCAACTCCGTTGCTTATACATCTGCGACAAACTTCCCAGAACACCAAACCCAAACTATAAATATCGGCACGACGAAAACCTTCTAGGCACAGAGGATCAAATCTAAAGATACACATAGAATCACAAATTAGTGAGTCAATTTTAATTTTCTTGACAATGTTAATAAAAAAAAAAAAAAAAAATTGACTTACGTTTGTTCCAATAATTCAGGACTCATGTAGCGCTTTGAACCCTGTTTTATATCCATTTTATCAGTCCCGAGCCTGTCTTGCGTAACAGCGTGGGCCAAATCGGCGATGACACAGGCTCCGTTACTCTTGACGAGTATATTTTTTGACTTTAAATTACGATGTGCCATGGCCGGTTTTCCCCGAGTACCGTGAATTTCCGTATGCAGATACAGCAATCCATTGGCGATACTTAGGCATATATTAAACATCTGGTGGTGGTTCAGCGATGTGGGCAACTATGGATTTAAGATTATTAAAAATAAAAATTTAGTAACAGATAAATAATGGAAGATAACAAAATAATTTGGTATCGTCATTTACCTGAACGAGGTAGTTGTAAAGGGATCCAAGAGGATGATAATGCGTAACCAGCCATAGTTGCGTGCAGCTGGCGCGACTGGTCATGTCGCTGCCGACGTAGCCGAGGATGTTGTCGTGTCTGGAGGGTAACAACTGCGAGTATACCTCAGTTTCGCGAGCCCACATGACTTCGTCGCGCGAAAAGTAAATCTTCACCGCGACGTTTTCGCCATGCCAGATTCCGCGCCAAATTTCTCGGCCGAAGCTGCCTCCGCCTCCGCTGTTGCTCAGACACTCGGCTAGGGCAACCTGTTTTGCTAGAGTTCGCTGCACGAGAAGCGGTAAACCTGAACCTGAGCCGGACGTCAGACTCTGGCCCTCTAAGTACTCCTGTTGTGGGACAAAAAGATGAATTATAACTTGCTATTTGTGCTTGTAATGATATGATTATATTTTCGAAAAAAAAAAACCAAGCATACCTTCAGCGTGCTGTCACCTGCAGCAGTGGCGCGAAGCTCGTGAGAGAAGCTCGTCGTACCGCCACCTGCGGTCGACGTCGCCGAGGCAAATGCGAGCATCGATGGATCAGTTCCTGACTCGATGAGCTTCTTGTTGCGTCTCGGTGTCGTCGAGTGGCTTCGCCGTGACCTCCGGTTCCTATAATACAGGAATATGCCACCAACGACCAGCATCAGGACCAGGATCGGTACCACTACCGCCATCGTGACCTTCAACGGGTTCATTTCGCTCCCATCTGCAAGAAGCAATCAGAAATGAATTATAAACATTCTATACTACGATATCTAGTTTTTAAAATAAAAATTTAGCTTTTTCATTACCGGGTATAGGATCTTGCAGAATTGGAAAGGGTCCACCATTGCACAGTTCCTCCTGGCAGCATTCCGTGTGAAACTGTCCTCCTCCGACTCGGCTGTTGCTGTTCGACACGTTTCCCGATTGCAGGTGCTTGTTGCAAATCAGCGGCACTTGGTTGCGATCTACTATGCAGCCGCGTCGGCCACGCTTTTTGCCGTCAAATTCACGAACCGCCGACTTCCAACACTGTGATATAAAATGAATCATCAATGAAAATCATTTTCTTCAATCGTAACGATTAAAATTGGCATTGCTGGTTGTTTACATTAAAATTTCATTCAATGTCGAACTCTGTAATATTCACACGTTTGGATAATAGTAGAATGAACGACGGCTTTTAGAACTTACCCAAATTGCATCTTTGCAAATGATTGGTGGATCCTCCTGAGACGTCTCGCAGTTGTCTCCGTCACACACGTAGCACCTCAATTTGTGTTGCATCGTGAGTTTTATGAATATTTATACAGTATATAATGAAACTGCGTGCGCGTTTCTTCTGCCGGTTGATTGGATTTTTGGTCACCTGTCGAGTAAAATTGTACTTATATTTTACTGGTATAGACTTTCTGATTGACAGTGGGAATATAAAATACTTGGAAAATACGTGAAAATACGAATACAAGAACGCTTTGGAGTTTCCTCGAAGTAACTAAGAAAACTAACAAAAGGCAAAAGTAGCAGATTTTTCCCGCCTAACCAACCGTAGAAAAAAAATGTTCTCGAAAGGGCAGTATAATCACCCTAATAGGGGAAAATCTACTTTTGTCTTGTGTTGCATGTACATAGTATTTTTCGGTCAGGATGTGGAATAAAAACTTTGATAGCCCGAGTCAAGAACTACTCCAAAAAGCTTTTGTAAAACGCGATTGTAATAACAAATACATCTTCTAATATTGATACAAGAATCGAATGAAATCATCATAATGTTAACACGAACAATAACAGTAACATTGCGCACAGACTGCGGTAAATTCAAACAGACCGCGCGCGTAAACCGAATAAATCAATGAGAAATAAAAAAACGCAGAAAAAAAGTGCATCGCTGCAGCTATAAATGCAGTCGCGCTCCGAATTACCTCGATAAAGAAAACACTCCTCCTTTTCCACAGCTAGAATTCTAGAGCGCGCTCGTCGCATCAGTAGTCACAATTCATCAAATTCAAGACATCGACGATGAACAATTCTTATATACAGTATATACAGGAGGCATACGTAACATACTCCTACGCGAAAAACACCGAATGATCAAACAACAGCAGCAGCAGCAGTAGAATCGTCAGAGAGTCAAAGCAGTAGTAGCCTACAATGCCACCGACAACAGCGAGTTTTCGTCTCTCTCGGAAGCATGTCTTCGCACTTGTGAAATACACTAATTTTCAAACACGTCTCGGCCATTATGTTGCTTTCTCATTTTCGCGTTTTTGATCTAGTGGAACCTCGGCGATAGCGTTATTTGCGCGATTTATGGCGAGGCGACGTTGCTCGCGTGACTTGACCGGTCGGCCATGTTTACAACAGCTGGGCGACCTACCGCCGCCGCCGTCGCCGACGTGCCGCCGAACCGACGCGTCTGCTTGGCGCGACGCTCGCCAGGGGCTATATTGTGTATATCGTATATCTATAGTACCTATGCCTATTATACATATACTTTATTAATACTGCACTTTATAGTGCATCAGTACATAAGAATTTGTGAGAATTGTGATGCAACTATTATTATAAGTGATGTCGATGCGCTCGTTTTGTTTTTATGATTTGAGTCTATACTCTGTAGGTACAGTACCTAGCAGCGGTGAAAAATCACACAATTTTCGATATAAGGTATTATTGTTTTTAAATAATTCATAAAGTGAATTTTTTTTAAGTACGTATTGGTACACATTATTCGTATGGTTATTTTTAAAGAAACAAATAACTACCGACAATTATTAGTTAAAAATATGCGGCTTATTAGCAAAAATAGTGTAAATTTACTGATTCGATGAATTTTTGACTTTTTCGCGCCTTGTTACCATCCGGTCATGCCATTGGCTAAATTTCACATGACGACAACCATCGCAGCGATACGCACTCTCGATCGCCTGCGCAGCTGATGGCATCATTATCAGGTCTCGCGCAGAAGACGCTTGCTTTTTATTTTTAGATATTTTTATAAATTGAGAAAAACACAATAAGCAATATTCGTTCAAGAGATCAACCCAAAGGTAACTAATTATCTTCTACAGTGCAGTGTGGCTATGTATACGAAATGGTATGCTTTAAAATCAAATTTGTATTGTTCTATGATATAAAGTACATAGCCGTCTGCATCAGCCTATTTAATCTCTGTTTTTGTTATGAAGAGCTGGATGAAAACATACGTACGGTAAATAAAGATTTTAATAAAAACATGGAAGATCAGGTAGCCACGGTAAACGAAACTGATGCGGAGTCGACGGGATCGAATGAACCCAATGAATCAGGTGTGTTTTTTAGTTGCAATAAACGTTTTACTGGACTATTGAAATTTGAGGTTAACCTACTAATTAAGGTTTCTTATAAAAATAGAAACGATAGTCGTAAATATAACATGTATTTTAAGGAATGGCAATTTAAAAAAAAATCATCGAATTGATCAGTTAAACGTCGCAGTTTTAACCAACTATTTATTTTGAATTATAATTGATGTCATTTAAGCCAACTTTGATCAATAAAGTAATGCTAATCAAAATTTTATGTCTTTTAGACACTGTAGCAGATAATGATGTGAATAGCAACGAATCAGCAAACTTGATTGAGAATGTAAACACGAATGAGAACAATGAAACATCAGCAGCAACTGAAACTCATGACTTTGATTTGAATTTACCTGCTTCTCATTCTGTGAGTTGATATATTTTTAACATTATATTAATCGACTCATAAGCCTGCACTTTTTAAAATTGAATAATAATTACCACGCATTGTTTTTTTTTCTTTTTTGCAAAGTACTTGGGATCAAATTTAGAAGAATTACGAGGACGAACATTGTTAGATGAAGGTATCTATATAAATTTACCTTTACTCATCAAGCAGTCTGTGGTATTATTTCCTGGACAAACTTTGCCAATGACAGTTTTTGGTTCAAACATAATTGGTATGCTTGAAAAATGTATACAAAAAAACCGAACTTTTGGTGTGGTCTGTCAACAAACTGATAAAGAACCAATAGGCACAACTGCCGAAATATATGAATATTCACAAGGTAACCCTGAGGAAGGGTTTCGTATTAAAGCTAAAGGAAGACAGCGATTTAAGATTTTACGAATGATTCAGGTATGCAAATGATAACGATGAATTTTCTTTTGACTTATTAGAATCATTTTATTATATTCATGTTTATAGGGTTACAGTGAGATTTCTGCAAATGTCAAAATAATGCCAGAGATTACTCTTACGCATCCATTTTTTGAACAAAGGTTAGCATCATTAGATCATCAAAGATTGAGACCAATGAATAAAGAAGAGCAGAACAAACATGAGAAAATAGAAAGATTAGAAGCCATGTTAACACCTTGGCCAGCTTGGGTTTATCGACAATATGATCCCTACACACTAGCTTTTAACATACGACAACAACTCCAATTTATTGAAACTAGTAATTAATCTTTTTTGATACTCTATAAATTGTTGAGCTTTTATAATCCATTACATATTTATATTAATTATTGTGTAAATATTTTAGGGGGTAGTTGCATACCCACAGACCCTACAGAGTTATCATTTTGGGTTGCTCAGAATTTGCCTTTAAATGATAGCGAACTTTTGGTACTATTGAGGTATGACTGTGCCATTCCTAGGTTGCAATGGGAATTAAAATATTTGACAAAAGTGAGTAAAATCTGAATTTGCTGAATAAAATTTAGATTTTAAACTAAAAATAGGAAATTATTTTAGGATCGAATTCTTGTGTGTTCTAATTGTGAAAGACATATTGGAAATCAGTCAGACCTCTTTCCAATGAGTAAAGAAGGTCCTCAAAGTACATTCTGTAATTCTAGTGGATTTATTCATGATACAGTTACATTGTACCAAGCAAAAAATCTTATACTTAATGCTGAACCTCCTTCAGCAGAATACAGTTGGTTTCCTGGGTAATTAAATAAATAGACTATGTAACAATACAATAATATATCATAAATTATATACGTATATACATATATAAAGAAATACTAAAATACTTTTGAAATTTTGTGTAGCTATGCATGGACAATTGCTACGTGCAAAGGATGTGGCATACATATGGGCTGGCAGTTTACTGCAGATAAAGATAAGACTTTGAGACCCTCAGCATTTTGGGGTTTAACGAGGAGAGGATTAAAATCGAAACTATTATCAAAAGATGCAGAACTATTTAATTATTCAAGTGATGAGAATAATCAAAATTCTGATTAGAAGTTTTGAGTTAAAGCATGATACTTGATTTCTCTGGCATCAGGACTCACCTGTATTTATACATGTCTGATAACATCAGCTCCCCTGATTCAACTGTATTAAAAGTGTAGGTATATTTGAGATAAATGTAAGAGCCGAATACGACTTCCGAGAGCACATGGATAGGCTATTATTAAAAAAGATTTTGATTCAAATGATGATTTACGAAATATGTTCTATTTTAGGATTTTCTCTTAATCAAGAAATCATGTGCATAGTAATATATTTACTAGTAATTGATAAATATGTAATACGTTTGTGGATATTCTTGGAAGTTATTCATTAAAAAAAATTGTGATAATCATATTTTTTTTACCGTAAATAACTCGATACATTTTACTAAACAGAATAGAAAACAGAATATGTAAAATAAGTTTTTCTTAGGTCTTAAGTTGAAAAAAAAGTTTAGTCTATTATAGATGACTATAAAAATGTTTAAATTCAAATCATCAGATGGCCATATATTCTTTTTTTTTCTTTGAATATTTAAAAATCTGATTAGATGAGGTTGCAATAACATGTACTAATGGATATTAGATTTGAATGCCAAATATTTAGCAAGTTTAGGTAGAAGCCCCAGAAATTAAACATTTTGTACTTTTAAATACGAAAAAAAAAACGTGAAAAAAACAATAAGTAACATTTTTAAGACTGTGCTAAAACATACATATAATAAACCCCTGGTGTATTGTATAAACTAATCGCCAAAAAAAAGTTTTTCTGAATTGTAGTTGTAGCATCGATTATGAGAATATCAAATTAACTAGTTGTGTTATTGTTAAATTTTGTTTAATATTTAAAATATATATACTAATATAATTTATATTATATAGACTACTGAATAAAGTGTACTTTTTCAATATTCGATGTCTTATGCATTCAAATGAGTTGTAGTGGTGTCCTCAGTGAAGTTGTTGCACATTTTTTCAATTGCTTTATCATTACTGCTATCAACAATTTTTTCAACTTACTTCTTTGAATCATTTCACGTCAAATATTTCATTTAAGAGTGCTCTATATCCCCGTGACAGCCAATCAGAGCCTCGGAATCCTCGGAATCCTCGGATTTTTTCTTAACAAACTACGGCTTTATTATTAATGCTTTTATAAAATAAAAAAATTGATAATATTCTTTAGACTTGTCTTGTTTTGCTCGATATGTCGTCTGCTTGCGCTATAGTGAAAGAGCATGCATGCTCCTTCACTGTAGCGCAAGTATTTTTTCGCAACAACCTGCAACTCCATTTTTTCATTTTGAGATGCAAAAAAGCATATATAATATTCTTTGGGTTCTTCCGTGCGTGGGATGATAACGTTTCAGTCGAAATTTAGCTTAGATAATTGTCAATCAGCAATTTTTCGTTCGCGTCTCTTATAGTGCCGTTGGTGGTGGCTTGTGATGCGGAAGCAGACGACATATCGAGCAAAGCTTTCAACATTTATTTTACGGCTTTATAATAATTATTTACTAAATCCAGGAATCATCCCACGTGTAGAAAAGTCTAAAGAATATTATACAATTTTTTATTTTATAAAAGCATTAATAATAAAGCCGTAGTTTGTTAAGAAAAATCCGCGGCTCTTATTAGCTGATGTCACGGAGTTATAGTTAACTCCAACAACTAATATAATAATTATATATATCTTAAGTATCAATATTCATACGAGTGCAACGTCCTGCAACGCCTCATAAACTCTCAACGTCGTATTAACCCTGACAATATCAAATTCGAAAATCGATCTCGCCGCTACGATAATCGCACTGTCTCTTCCGCTCTCCTGCAATATCAGACGCGCGGTGGCATATATGAGTCCCATGAGCTGCTCCGCGGCGCGCAACTCGTCCGTGCGATCGGCGAGCGGCGCTTTAGCGCGATCGCGCGCTAGTGCTACGCAGACAGCAAGGCCGCGAGCAGCAGTGGCTCAATTAAAAACCTGAGCTCCGGACACACGTACTTATATACCTATACAACACCATACATACATCCACACGAACGCTGCACAGAAAGAGAAAGAGAGCGAGCGAGCTCACAACCAAGTATTATAACGAGCGCTTTCACTTTTGCGGACCTGCGCAAAGCGGCGCTGGAGCTATATATATATACACATACACACACACACACACACGTTTAGGTGAGTTATTGGAAACTCTATGATACATGTATTATATTCTTATAATTCTTTCATCGCGCTTGGCCGGTGTCTTTCTTCTTTATATATCTATAAGCCGAGCTCGGTGCCCGGTTGCACGTCGTGCTTTTTACCGATTTTATAACTGCACACATCAGACATCCTATATTTTACGTATCGATCTGAATGAAAGTGACACACGCTTTGATTTGCGCCTTTTACCGGTTGATGCGGCTCTTGTGGTCTGTAATGCTTATCCACGAGTTTAATACGTCGCTTTTTTTTCTTCCTTCTTTCAGGTCGGATCAGCCACCGAACCGCCAACTGCATCGAATTCCACAGGTGTCATCTATCAAGCGTTTCGTTTGCTTTTTGCGCCAGCACAGCGACGAGTCGAGATCATGATGCTCGTAACGGTGGGTCACTTTCTCGTAATAATTTTATTTCTTATCTCTTTTTTACGCTATTTTTGATGGTTTCTTTCCAATCGTGCTGTTCCGCGATGTGATATTAAACGAGGCATAAAAGAGATTTTTCAAATATTTTCATCGGCAGTAAATGGCTCGCGGTATACGCTCGGGTGTTTATGTCTTGATACGAGGATACAACGTAGTATTTCAAAATTAACACGTCGTGCCACACGCGCTTTCGAATATTGCGATTATTGACTCTTTTATACCGGTAAAAATGAGTGAAAGTGCGTAGATTTTTTAAAAAAACACTAAATTCTTCTGGTTTGGCCTAGGTTAAATTATGATATAAATATTAGAATAGCTATTCGATAAAGCCATTGTAGTTGCCTCGGGATATTAATTAATTCTTGAACACAATAGAGCCGTTAGCGAATATGAAAAATACATTTTTAATTAGTATAAAACACATAATATATGCGCGTTGTATATATCAATATAATATGAAAGCGAGCTGTTAGGGTCCGTAAGTATGACATTTAAATGACAAAAAAATAGTAGTTTATTTTTATAATATCACAAGTTATGATATTTTATAACGGTTTAGCATAATTGGAGCTCATAACAAAAATCCCGATCAGTAAAGTTGTATATCACAATATATTATATACGCTGGGCGTATTCGCATGATTGTTGTGGGCGTACATGAATATAATCAGACAAAACACGTTCTGATGATGCTCCGGTTCATATATCAACATTATCGTAACCACATGCGATGAGCGATCGCGCTTGCATTTAATATTATCTTTCAGTAATCAATATTAAGCAATATAAGTTTCAATACAGATTTAATACAAAATTTATCTTTCAAGTAGAATAAGATTTTTTCTGTGAAAATATAAATTGTCACAAATAATTAGACTCAAGCTCGTTTAGCGTAAACCGTCACTACGAATTATACGAGGTCTATAATATAGAATGCACACGTACGTTACAATGTTTATTCTTAACATCAGACCAGTTCTGATTATCTACTTTCTATTTTAAATTACTAAAAAACATAGAATATTATCCTATTAGAAAACTTAAGTCCTTAATGTTCTTCTTACTTTGTATAATATAAATATAAATAACTATTGTATACGGGAGGGAAGGGCACTTTCGTAAACATTTTCTTTATAACTAGCACTTAAATTTTACAGGTTTTCATATTATTGTGCCTGTCGGCGCAAATGATGGCTTACGATCCAGAGGATAAATCGTTAAAAGATATTCTATTACCAAAAGGTCACTTTGAAGCTTTTTATTTGAAGGGCGACGAAGACAATGCCGCGAGACCACCACATCTTCATGGATCATTTCATAAACACAAAAATCCTGCCTTGATCAATGCTCCAAATAGCGCAGCTTACGGTTTTAGATTTGACGGAAAACGTAGATTCAACTTTGATTGACCGATATCATATATATTGGTTAATTGATCTAATCATGTTACTATATACCGACTTTATTCTTATTTGCAAATTGTATATAAAGATAAATAAATCATCTACTTAATAAATCAAATTGAAAATACCATAATAAACTAAGTTTTGCAATGAAAACATTGTTTTATCAATTGATCCTTTAGCTCTCGGATGTATAAGATTAGCAGTAGACACTGATAAAAATAAGAAACTTGGTTGTATCAAAACAAACTTCATTTAAATGAAAAAAGTCAAATTTTAGATAAAGATTAAAGTTGTTTGATTGCTGATATAATATATCCAAGTTTGACATGCAAATACTGCAATTAAAATTCAAACAAAACCGTATATTGCACGGAGTCATCAATAACGTTTTACACTTTTTATTCGTAACTTTAAACGCTAAGAGCATTCAAATGAGATTCGCTCATGCTATCCGCGACTATGAATTGATTTAGTACAGCTAAGAGGGAAGTTTCTATACTCAATTAGACATGCACTATTTGGTAAACTCTACGCAAGCTGATTTCCGTTAGATACGCGTAATTATGCATCCATCTCCTGAGCGTTTGTTTGTATACGTATATAAGAGCCAACAGAAAGTGTAATTCTTCAAAAATATTACTATTTGATAATTTTGATTAAAAAAGTCACGAGTTGGTTATTATTACTGTTATTTGAAAAAAAAGTTTCAAAGAAATACAAAACTGTCTGATTTGTACACTCATTAGCATATTTTCTAGGTTCTTACAGATTAGCCACAAGTGATTTTAATCAACACCTTTTATATGTATCATATAGGTCAGTGTGATCGATTACAGCCACTTTTAGCGTATAATTAGATTACGCATTAAACTAACAAAAAATTAACGGCGTAGAAAGGTTTAGATTCGTAATAAATCGATGTATAATTGAAAAAGCAAACTGTCCTATTACTGTCAGCTATACTCACACGCATACATTTACTAAATAATTGATGCCGATCAGTCAATCACCAGGTGTACGTTATGCATTATGTATCATCGGTGAAATTTATAATTGACAGACTACAACATCGCTGTTGCAACACAGAAGAGAAGTCGAATTTTTATCGCATCATCCCTTATCTTCGCTTTCATATCTGCTTCATTTCAAACTCAGAAAATTGAAGATTTTCTCTCCTCGTTATATTCTCTCGCGCAGCGAATAATTCTATAGAATCCCAACGCCTACTGGGCAAATAAACAAAAACTTTTCGTCCACTTATCGCCGAACCAACTCATTATCGAAAACGGAACAACGGAAAAATTGTATGGGCAACTTGCTCTACCCCCAAATCGTTATATATAGGCTCGACTTTCTCACTCATTTCGCCGGCGTTTAAACACAGTACACATACCGCACGCTATTTCATCCATACACGCACATAAATTAAAACAATTATCCGCGCGCACGGCGTCGTGTTCTTGCAAATCAATCAGACACACATGCACACGTAGCTAGCTGTAGTGGCCTATGCAAAAAGCACTCGCTTGATCCGCTTCGATTAAACCCGGCTGAAAGTGAAAATCGGTATATCAGCGAATAACATCCGCGCGCTATACACGTACCTCCGTTTTTCTCCTCGAAAAAAGCCCTACAATATACACGTACACGACAGGATAGCTACCGTTTTAATCGCGCATGCAAAAACCAAAGGATTGATATAAATCCATCCGTTGAAGTAGGCGATCCATCGAATAGAATCGTTTCGTCCTGTCGAGAGGAAGAGCGCAAGAAACGCGCGGGAAAAAAAACCGGTCTGTTTAACGATCAGCCACAAATTCACCTCTAATATGTATATAACCAGGTATACGTTTTCCGGTGAGCGCGGCGGCGCGAGCACCTCGTAAATCAACGCTTAATGCGAACGACAACGTTTAAACCTGTGTGCACATTTCTCTATGTGGCTGTATATGCCTAAGCCTCTTTATATGAAGTCGTAAAGTGGAGCGTTACACAGAGCAGTCGCGCTGTGTGAAACCGGCTTTGCTTATAGACATAGCAAGCGACTGCTCTGCATTCTACTCGGTACCGCGGGTCCAATTAAGCAGAGCTACTTTTACGGAGGGATGTGTGCATACTTTTCTTATACAAGCGCGTATAGTATAGGGTATAATGACCTTGGCCGTATAGATATAAAGTCGCACTGACGAAGTCGCGTAATGAGAGAGTTCGAGTGCGTTGCTCTTTGTTTGTACAGCGTTCTTTTCGATGCTGTTTTGTTGACTCGATGCAGGAAGGAACTCGCGCGCAACGTGAGGAAAGAAAGTATTTCGGCTCAATTATTGCCGCAGCTGCGGGATTTTCTTTTTCGGTTGCGCACCAATTTTCCTTTCCGCTGCGATATAACCGGTCGCTGGCGTTGATGGGAAATTTGTTGTTGTCTTTTTACGAGCTTTGATGTGTGTGAGCTTGCGTGAGCTTGCAATGGTTTACGCGCTGATTACTATTGAATGTATAATATAATATTATATTCGGGAAACTAAACAGCTACTTAACAAATAGAAAGCAAAGGGTGAAGATAAACAATATAAAAAGTGACATAAGTACAAAAGCATAATAACCGGTGTACCACAGGGTACGATACTGGGTCCCCTACTCTTCTTATTATACATAAATGATTTACTAGACAGTCTTAAGCATGATACCATAATTTCTTATGCTGACGACACAGCTGTGATATCAACTGATAATACGTGGGAAGGTGCAGAACGCAAAATGAATAATTATGTAGAACAAGTGGCAATGTGGTTGGTTCTCAACAAATTATCCCTAAATGTTAACAAAACAGTCTATGTAACTTTTGGGAACTATCGTGATAGCGTACCTGTAAATATTAACTTAAGTATAGATAACTTTTTAATAGATAGAGTAGAGAGCTGTAAATACCTAGGCCTAATTTTTGATTTCAACATGAAATGGGATAGACACATTGAGTATATAATAAACAAAACAAAATATCTAAATTATATCCTTGCAAAATTTTCAAAATTTATGAACACCGATGTTCTAACTACCCTGTATTATGCACTATTTCACAGTATTGCAACATATGGTATTATTGCATGGGGAGGTGCGTATCAAAATTGTCGAAACATACTACAGAGGCTGCAAACCAGACTTATAAAAACCATTAGCAAGAATACTTTCCTTAATAATAATTACCCTCTTAACCTAGAACAATAATTTTATACAGAGGCGCTATACTATAACCATACCAAACTAAGTGCACTATATCGGTCTAGTGAATCCATTACTAGAAATAAGAGCATATTGTTACCTAGAATAACAAAAACAACAAGTAGCAAGAATAGTTACATAGTAGTTATTAAACTATTTAATGATCTACCTAATGACCTCAAGGTCACGACAAACACTAAGAAAACGTTCAAAAAGAAAATAAAAAACTGGGTTAAAAATATAAAATTTAGTTATAATACAACTTAGTACGTGAAAATGTAATTTAACACAGAATATAACACTGTTAACTAGGTTTAAAAAATCAAATCTTGTTAATTATTTTAATTTTAGTATTAGTTGTAAGTTTTAAGTTTTGTAAACCGGCCCTATGTACAGGTAAACTAGTTTTACCTCTATAGGATATGCTACTGTTATCTATAGCTATATAGATAAACATATGTAGCTATTGTACTGGTTAAATAAATAAATAAATAAATAAATAAATAAATAAATATTGGCTGCTATAGGAGTCGATGCTTTTGGAAGGATGTGAAAGTACCGTCTGTCAAATTGGAGATTTATTTATCATTCGCTAGATGAGTAATGAGCTTGTTGTTCCGTCGCAAGAAAGAGTTTTAATATAGCTGTGTCCCTTGTTTACATTCGGCGCATTTATACTGCATCTTCTCGGTAGTAATATCGAAGGATCGGCATTGTCTTGCATATATTTCCGGAAAAACCGTCTACCGACCATTCAATGAGATCTCGACGTCCGACGCACAAACAAGATCATAAAGCAACAGTTACAGGACCGAGCGCTAATGAGGGTCTACGGCGCGGCGCCAGATGCCGGGTCCTTTACGACCGAGCTCGTCCTCTACCTAAGGCCTCGGTTGCCCTCTGTAAGAGGCTTAAACCTAAGTATCAGTTGACGAGCCTTAAGACCGTGTATCTGTGATACCAAGAATTACTTCTACGAAATTTGTAAAATAATGTGTTTGTAAATAATTACGAGTACTCTACAGCGATGAATATGTACGATTAATGTATAATAATGTATTACCACATACGTGTGTATTTATATTTTGCACTGCAAATAAACTTTTTATCTATCTATCTATCTATCAAAAGGCCAGAGAGCTTTGAAAGGGGAAGCGGGTGAGTATTGGAATCTTCTCGGCCCACCTACAATACACTTGGTATATTCTGATTTGTGAAAGATTAGGATTCTTCAAATGAAATCTCGTTGAATTCATCAAGTAGCTCTCATAAAGATGTAAAAAACAATAGTTTTTTATGTGCATATTTTTACTTTCACGCGTGCAATGATTTTCATACATTTGATCGAATGTGTGCTATTGAGGAATCTAAATCGGTTTATTGAACTCCAATTTTCCCCGCTAATTAGTGTCTTTTACAGGCAATTATTAAATATTACATTTTTATGACATATTATACTGGCGAACGTTCTTTCCGCGTGCCCGTGTAGTATTAAGAAATTTAAAGAGGTTTATTGAACTTCAACGTTCTGTAGTGATTGGTGTCTTTTTCACACATATAAAAGACTTAGACTGGTACCAATCGAGCGAATTTTAGAAAGTATGTACATACATAAATTTTATTGAAATATAATGTACATCCAATGTCAGTAATGATACTGGTCGTAAATACAAAGCTAATGAAACTAGCTGTAACGACGAGTCGGTGTGAATTCTATTAGGACGATCAACAATCACTGCTCCTTCTTTGTAAATTATTGTTAAAATTTAATATATCAAATTGAAGGAATTGCAATCTTGCACTTGAAAGTTTGCGTTCACAAGAAGAAATTACATGATTCATTCCTCGATTCTATCGAAGCTACATATCAATTCGATCGACTTATACGGTCGATCAGAGACAAACTTGTTTGTAAAGATCGGACACTTTTAATTGCGCTGTAACTGTCAAGTCTCATTATCATTTAACTTAATTGATCCTAATTTAACAGTACTTGTGTTACACAAAACTGAATGTTTCCTTGTTCTTTCTGGTTTCATTTCCTTCAGTTCCTTCAACTGTAGGTACTTATACACTTCACACAGGAATCTGGATTTCTCATAGAAAATTGAGTTTCTGTGAAATTTGAAACTTGGAACGAAATAATTCACAGTTGAATGTGAGAGTGTACATGATCTTAAAATCGACCGTACACCTAATCAGCAATATGACTTTTTTTATTGAAAGACTATACAAGAATCGTTTCTCTGTAATTTAATAGTATTTTCAGGATATTAAAAATTACTATAACACGTTATAACAGAATCTTGTTGAATTCGCACATACAATTAAGCATACTTGTTAACCCCACACGCGTATAAACGGTAATAAGTATCCAACTTCTATGAATATAAACTTTAATAAGACATCATTCAACATATAACGTCTCGTAGAAAATGTGTAATCAGTTTGAGCAATCTTTGATGTTTATAGAAAAACGTTGAAAGCCATAAAATGATTATGAATTTTTCATACGGGACTATAGTTAAATGTTCTGAAGTTAAATATTTTTTGTTTTCTAGCGATACATTGTAAGTCACAGTAGTATAAATATAAGTCTGTCAATAAAGGCCTATATAAAATCAGGAAATTATAAGTTTCGCAGCTCGAGACTTATGATCGAACGCTTTGCAAGCTTCGGGAAAATTGCACGGTATAAATCACGGGTATATACGTGATTGCGCCGCTTGATTATCAGATACGATTAAAGCGGAAGAGAGTGACCTTGTTGTCCTACTGGTTCTACCTACGAGAAAGGGAAATTAAGCTATAAAATTTTATGGTCTAGAAAACGTTTCACACGTCGTAGTGTGCTTTGAGTTTCTTTTTTTTTTCAAGCTTTATCATTTTCTCTAGAAAAATATTAATTTCTTTGTTGTGAAAGTATACGAAATATTTAAAAAAGCGAGCACTTTCAAAACGATGATTGTTTAATGTGTAAAAATGTGTAGTATATCAGAGTTTATTTTTAGATGGAATTACTTGAATGAGCTATATTAAATTCATAATGGAAGGTTTCTATAGACCGATAGCTATATTTTAATCGACCTGTTTTCGCAAAACAAAAAGCCCAGGGATCTAAGTATAAATCTCAACATTCAATTAAATTTCATTATTCATCGCGTTAATCAGCTTATACGTGACACACTAAATCTCGTAAACTTAGTGCAAATTTGTTTTCAAACAAATTATTGTATCAAAAAGTCAAACAAATTTGCTTATTTGTAGAAGACACTAGTGGACTAAAAAATAAGCCAGTTTGGAAAAGCGTCGCGTGCATACAAAACGTGCTCGGCAGCTATTCTTTCGCAAGCACCCACCGGACACACACGACCGCATAATTATATTCACATTCACATAGCGCGGGAAGATTCTTTGAAAATTCGACGCGTTTTCACCAATAACCCTCTTTTGTTTTTCCTCATTTCCGCTGCTCGCTGAGGCACGCGAACGACGTAGAAAGTGTACGAGACATCGCGTACAACGCACTATAATGTATACACAGAAGAAAAATGCGTGCTCTTTCAAGAAGACCGGAAAACGGCGGTATAGTCGCCGAAATAAAGAAAGTAAAAACTGGCTCCTATGCGTGCATACTGTAGAAAAATAGAGGAAACACAAAAAAAAACATGAAAACGAGCGCGCTAATCGTAAAACCAAGCGCCGCCACAGTTCATTGCCATGGTTGAGGCATTTTTTAGTATACTCTCTCTCTCTCTCTCTCATTGCTGTGCGGTGAGGGAGGATCAAGAGAAGGAAGGCGCGCGTATACACGTATCGCGGTATCCGTATATCTATATCGAGCAGTGAGCGGAAGGGGGGCATTTTCAAGTGCAAGTGGTTGGATTACGCTTGCACTCGCGTATCACGTTCCAGTTTTCTACGCGTTTCGTTGAAACGGAGAAAATCAGCTGCTCCAGCTTGGGATCTCCCTGCTCCGGACTCGTCAGCGCGTTCGGCCTTTAAAAGACAGCGTATTATATGTCCGCGAGCCAGTTGACAGAAGCTTGTTCCTTCAGTGCGGTGGTTGTTCCTTTAGCGCGTGCTCCGCTGCTCTCGAATCTTGAGAGTGGCGAGATTTGTTTCGTTCGATCAAAGTATATTTTTAATTTTTCGTTTCTTTGGTCCGGACAGTGCGCGCGCTTTTTTATCTCGAGATGACGGTTTTGCGGCTTGTTATGGTGAGTGATGTGTGGATTAGGGCTGACGGTACTCGTTATACTCACTTCGACTTTTACTTTTTGCATGCCTGTGCAGCAGCGTTAACGGATGACCATTAGAGGATTGCTTCGTAAAGCTTGGACTGTGACTGTGATTCAAAGCTGACGTTTATTGGGACTAATTGTGCTTCGTACGCTCTTTGTGACTTTGACAGTGTTATATTAATCTTTGTCTGATGATTATTCTGTATCTGATGTTATGTTTCAGAGACGTGGACGTGACCCGTTTCAATTAATGCTTTATTATATTGACGACGTCTGACTGACTATACGAACTTTCTTTTTTAATAAATAATGCGAGAATGAGGAAAACAAAATTAATACGTTGACTTATACAGTGTTACGCTTGACTAAATTTACCTAATACTTTATATTTTTGTTGTTTGCAATAGCTAAGAGTAATCGATGCTTATCAAAACAATTTCTGATCAGAGTTATACTTACGTACATTAAATTTACATCAAGGTTTTTCCTCACAGGTTGCTGCATTCCTATTCTCGATTGTCATAGCTGATAATGGCAATTTTATGAGGTATCGTAATTTTTTTTTTAATTTATTTTTTTAGTCTAGCTTTATTGAATGTAGAATTTAGCTTTATTGAAGTAATTTATTTAGTCTAGCTTTATTGAATGAAATAAACTTTGATTAAAATCATGTAATTCGTGGTAAATAAATAAATAATAACAACACGCGGCTTTATAATCTCCATCATGGTTTTCATATTGAGTATATCAGTCAAAGTTTCATAATTAAATCCCAAAAGGGTATTGCACGAGCTTTTCTCTTTACAAGAGTTCAAAACTTTTTGCATCAATGCAGTTAAAGCAGTTCTTATAAACATCAGCTCTAAACTTAAAAATATCTCTGTACGCTCAATATCGTTGTGCATTATCCACCAATGATTGATAATTGTTACAATAGACCGAGTGGTCAGCCCTTTAGAAGCTCTCAACCATTGCCGAACCTTAATCATCGCGACCTGTATCATCCCCACGATACTAACAATCCATGGACATCACGGAGGATAGCTGAAAATGGTCCAGATTTCGGTTCTCCACTGGATGTTCCAGACAGTATTGCATCATCCAATAACCCGTCATCTAGGTACATTCAGAGGGTTCCTAAACCCGTTGATTCCAACGATAACATGATGATTTTGGAGCCAATGTCAAGTCATCGCGAGAGTAGCTGGACCGACTATATGCCGGATTTTTTCGGTGACGATTCACCCCCTGGACCTGGTCCACTCATAGGGCCCATAGAATTTCCCGGCATTGGAAAAAAGGTGTTTATCAGGCAAAATGAACCGCTCGATGAAGACACAGATCGGGTGGTGATTCATCTTATCAATAGAGAAGCGCCTCCCACCTATGGTCCTCCGGTCACTCATCAGTCACATCCACCTCAACAGTACAATCAACTGCCGTATTTTACGGAGGATCCCATGAAACAACATGACAGGTATCTACGCTGTAAATTACTTAAAATTAATAATTTGACCCAATAATTAAAGAATTATAATCTTGCTTTGGCCATTCACTTCCTAATAAGCTTTTTCTTTCAAGTAACTTATATATGCCTCCTGGGAAATCATCTGTACTCCAGCAAGATGAATATCCTTCTAAGATGACCAGTAGTGACCCATGGAAGCTTTCTGAAACTGCACCAGACAAAGACATGAAAGACCAAAAAACAAATTATCCAACACACGATAGACTACTCCAAGTTCCAAACGATCCTAGATACACTGTCATGCATTTGAAACAATCCGGATCTAATATACCTAATGTAATTTGGGTAAGTAAATATCAAACAATTACATATAAAATAGTACATTGCGATACAAGTGAGCGAAGTAGGTGTTTGTCTCAAAGAGTGCGTACGTTGTCGCCTGAGTGTAGCCACCCATTCTATACAGGCACTTATTTAAAATATCATTATTTTAGGTAAATATGAAAGTGAAAGCATGGATATAACAAAATGTATCTTTTCTATTTATATGCGCACTATTAACTTAGGAATGAGGTTTCTCTAGCATTTTTGATCGTATGTACTGTTTTTATGAGCTGAAATATCTTAAGAATGTTTATGGTTTATAATAATAAGTTTGGATTTTTTGGATTTAAATCTAAATCAGATACTTTCTACTTCATATTATTCTGATGTAAGACTCATAAGTCATCCTTGTTTTAATCAATCAATCATTGTAAATCTATATAAGTTATATTAATCTATTAAAATTCAGAATATTTTATTATTTCGAATTGAAACTCGACTTTCATGATTAACGCAGAAACGAAATTTGCTAGATAACTGATTAATTTGCTTATGAATAAAAATAAGTCTTATACACTCAATACAGCCATATGCTCTCATCCAATTTCAAATTTTCATTAATCTGTTCTCAGAGTCGACCCCCGGATCGTCGTGGTAACTACTATGGGCGCAGTCTTGACCCCACCGAATCAAAGGGTCCTGCCACATTTCCATCGATAAATAATAGCTCTTCTTCGAGCGATAACCAATCCAACCTCTCGCAATCAAAAACTTTGGGTAAAGTTTCGGAACAACAACACGAAACACTCCACAGATATAGCTACCAGAACAACACGCGCGTAGCAAGTGAAAGTCATTCACGGGGCCTCTTCAACCCACCGCAACTACCCAACCGCAGTCCACAGTATGAAATCCCGCGCTTTAAGCAACCGCTTAATCATCTGGATGAAATTACACTCGTGAACAAGGCCGAACTCAACAGAAGACGCGGTGGTGGTTTTGCTCCATTTTTTGACGGTTCGCCGATCAGAACACCGAGACATCATCAGTACTCCGGTGCGAAGCATTTCACGAGATCGTCACCACCCCAGCTTCGACAAAAACTTCCAACGGCCGCCAGTGGAGGTTTACAGGTCATACCGGCGCCAAATCTGCAACGTGGTCCTCTCACCGGTGATAATTCAACGGATACAAAACCGAGCAGGAACTCTACGGGCGAAGAGGTGATGCACAACATCATGTCGATGACAGCGAGCCAAAGCTGGAAGAACGTCACCTCGCGGAGTCCGAAGATGATCGGGGAGAAGAAAGCCACCGAGACCGAAGAGAAAAAGACGACGACATCTAAACCTGAAGCTGTTGCGGTGATCGAGAGGAGAATCGACGAGGAGCCGACTATCGAGGAAGAAACCAAAGAGGAGCAAGTACCGACTGAAAGTGTGCCAATCGTCAGCAGCACTGCCGCGCCTGTTGTTGTCAATAAAACCGATAAGGACGAGGCCAAGATGAAGGAGGCCGTTCAGAAAATGATGGGCTCTTTTAGCCTGTGGCGGCACAAGGTGGTCAGTACAAAGTTCCTCAAAGAGTTGGAGGAGAAGCAGAAGCATAAAAAGATGAAAGGGAGTAAGAAGAGCGAGATTGATTCGAAGAGCCGATAACAGTATAAGCTTGAATACAAGCGCAGAGGAGATCGAGAGTCGACTTGCTCGATAAGGACCGCCATGCACGAGTGAAAGCTAGATTTAATGTACAATTTTTAAAGCCTAATGTAATTACACGTTTGTTTTTTTGGAGAAATCCAGGTTTTGTTTTTAATACGCACCTGCGGCAAGCTATTATCATATTTGTTACCAGAGATATTCTCTTAGCGATTGCGTATACCTAGATGTAAAGATGTACAAAGAAAATTATATGGATGTATGAATTGTAATTACGAATGTATGTACCGTATTTGTTGTGATACTTTGATTGTGAAAAATGAAAGGACTGGTTCCTAAATGAAGTAGTTCAAGATAGCCATATTAAAAGATATCATAAAAATTGAGGTTGTTTAATCTTGTTTTTTTCCACATTATTCTTTACTTTCCTTATTGTTGTCTTGTCAGAGCATTCGTTACCTGGCAGACTCGCGACCTGTCTTCGCTGATTAGTTCATACACTAGCCTTTGCCGTAGAGCTAAACCCTTAAGCTCGTAACCCCTAAGTATTAGAATAAATGATGAGTTGCCTAATCACATAATTGGTTAATATAGTTTGTTTATAAGATCATGTGTTATATAAAAAGTTTATATAATACTTTTTGAAAGAAAGGAGCATCACTTTCCCTCTCTTCTCCTCCACTTCTTTTCCCTCTAGATCACATTGAACTTAACATAAAAAACAATTCCAACTGATTTGACATGATGCACAAATATTATTTTATTAATCAATTCAAATGGACATAGACAATACATTGATTGTTTGTTATTTCTGGTTGTTTTACATAAACATCTAATAATATCAGTTAAAGATATTTAAAAGTGGATATCTATACTCATAACTAAATTTTACAACAATATCTTATTAAATAATGATATCCGCCAATCCTCTTGAAATAGTATTTGAATTATACATCATAAATTTGAACCCTCGAAAAAATACTGGCTAATTGCTTTAAATCAAAAAGTGTGTTATCTGTTGAACCTAGAACAGTGTAGTTTAACAACATAAGTTATGCGGAATATATAATTCCGTGGCAGACTGGCAAAATTACATAAGTCCATTTTTCGCGAAAATCGAGATAACTGTGGATTTCATATCTTTAAACAGTCCTTTTTCATGTGAATATGTCGATAGTTGCTGAAAGGTTGCCCTAAAGCTAGGATACGCACCCAAGAAATAAGTCCATAAGTCCAGTTTTACAATTTTGTTTCCTACAATGTCGGAATTTCGGAAAAACAACCAATAATCGATCTGAATTCAATAAACGAACAAACAATAATTGACTTATGCCCTTTAGTTTTACAGTTATGGACTTGTATAGACTGGAAGTAAAATTTTGGAATTGTTTTAAAAACTCATTCGAGTAACGTTGTATGGCTGGTGTGCCGATTGCCTCGCAATAAGTCTTGAAATGCGCGTTTCGCGGGCGAGAACCACACTGTGAATAAGTCTAGAGCTCCCAACATAAAGACATAACTCAATTCTTTTGTGATATTGCACGAAGCAACAAACGTTTAACCCAGTCATGCTGACTTGATATGTATACTGAGTGTATGAACTAATCTGTACCGTATCGCGCCCCATCTCGTTTGCTCCGATCTTACATATAAGTCTAAACATTGAAACCACTTTTTCTCGAAAAGACGAAAAGTGGACTTATGTCATTTTGCCTGTCAGCCACAGATTTTATATAAAAATCCATGTAGTTTACATACCTAGGTCAAATCTATGCCTAGCATTTTCTGCTATATCGTCTAAATGAACAACAACAACAAAAAAATCGATATTGTATATTATAATACAATTATTATATTCATTATTATTAATCAGAAGTCACTCTGGCAAAAAAAAAACCACGTATATAATTGCAATAACAAAAACAAAAAAATGGTTTATTTTATCTAATTTAAAATTATCCGTGCCAATTGCAAAATACAGAATGTCAATATTCAATTATTAATTATTGATTTATGAATGATATGATTCAAAATTTTGAATGCGGTCGCTTTGAGACAGTATATCACTATACTGATAAATACTTACATGACTTTTCATGTAGTATCTTCAAATACTCTTCAAGTTTAGAAGCATAGTCGTCATCGTGGGTTCCTGATAAAAAAAATCACATTAGTTCGGCTAAATATGTACGAAAAACGCGTAAATAATTCGTGTATTACAAAAATTGTGTATATTTGACTATTCAAAAGATTTTGTATGGCTGCCAAACAACAACGCCGTACACACTCTATTAAATTATACAATGTGTGGTGAATGTGTGTGTGTGTGTGTGTGTGTGTGTGTGTGTGTGTGTGTGTGTGTGTGTGTGTGTGTAGTGTGTATACCGTAATATTTCTGAAATTACTCCGTCAATATCAATGAAATTTGACATTCCATTTTTGGATTCTGAATTCGGAAAAACAGTTATTTTTTATCTGTTCAATTACTTTTTTATACAGCCATATTTTAATTTTTGAAAAACACTTTTTTGCGTTATTTTTTCAATCATCCCATTGTTACAAACGATTTAACTAACATGCATTTGAAAGATAAAAAAATTATCTACTTTTCCCTGTTTGGTCCTCGAGATCTACCGCTCCGTTCAGCAAATAAAATGAAAAAGGTGATTTTTTAAATTCATATTTCTGAAACTGAACACCATAACCTTATGAAAAAAATAATGTTGATGGGTCACGTGTCAAACTATATTTCATTAATATTTCAAGTGTTCTACTTATACTTTTAGTAATAAATCAAAAACTGAAAAAACTGAGTTTTTTTGTGCCTCGATTTCGGGCGTAAAAAGGCCTTATTGCACTTGAGTTTTTGGGAAAAGGTAGATATTTTATGTGTTTTGGCTAAGTTCATTGCACAGCTTTAAAACCCATATCGTTCTGAAAATATCAAGGTTTAAATTTTATTAAAAAATTTTTTGATTCCTTATATCTATAAAACAATGTAGTCAAATGCTTTGAAATTTTATCTGGCGTTTAACCATAGACAAAGCTATCTGCTGTTAAAACTTCAAACGATTTCGTCGAGCAGTTCTCAAGTAAAGAGCTGAATTGTGAAAACCGATTTTTCTCAAAAGTCAGAATGATCTGCTCCTCCAAAAACTAGCAGAAAACTGCTAATAAGACAAAAATTCATCGTAATCCAATGTCTGCTCGATGTTACTCCTGCGACAGCTTGAGTAAGACGAAGCGAAATTCACCTTTTTTTCAAATTATTACTAAATTTAACGCGCGCTTCGCCATAAGTGCGCTTCGCGGGCTGAATTTTCTGAGGTTAGTAGATTCAAATCATAACTATATTCAGACCGGATACTTGATTCTTAACCAATCAAATCGCTTCATTGACGGCTTTAAAACGTCCGGTCATTACTTTTTTTAAGAGAGCAATATTTTCATTGCCACACATTTCTCCATAGCAACTCGTGCTCTACTCGTAAATATTCCTTTTATGTTATTGTCATTAAAACTCATCACGACATATCTTTTGCAATAAAAAAATTGCTTCTACAGCAAAATAATTAAACTTGGAAATATTTGAAGAAGCATTCACATATTGTATTTTAAAACAATATTTTACTTATTGAAACAATAAATTCCGTTGGAGGAAGCTACGTGCCAATGAATTGGCAGCGGTATTTTTCTTCAGCCCGAAATGTGGTAGGACCGTGAAGTTGGCTACAGAAGGTGAATATACATGTATATATCAATCAAATGGCGTGGTAACAATTTGTATACAGGGTGGCCGATGACGAGGTCTAGGTAGTTTACACCGTAGTTTTTAGTGTCTGAGTGAGTAGTATATGGGCTGGTATGCAGAGACAGGGGGCGTGGCCAGACGGCTGGCGCCACAGTAGCCGGTGTTTATGTAAACAGTAGCACTTGTTTATGTAAACAGTAGCTAATTATGTCAATTAACATGATTTATGACCCCTAATTATGTAAACAGTAGTTAATTGTTGTAAACAGTAGCTAAGTGGGTCAATTAGCATGATTAACGACCGCTACTGTATAAACAACCGATAAAAAAAGTGTGTCATCGTTAGGGGGCATGACCTACTTTTAATTGTTTAAATAAATAAATTATTATTTAAATAATTAAATTTTGGCGCCTGCCACGCTGACCTATGTATGTGTGTGTGTATATATATATATATATATATATATGGGGGACAAGGATTCAAGTGGCATAATTTATGTGCCCTAAATATTTTTTAAATAAACTATATAGTCCACGTATCTACACCATACAAGCCCCGAGGTCCCCCTCCCCCCTTTACTCCATAGCGGCCCCGAGCTCTCGGCGCACGTGCGTGCCGCGGCTCTCTCCCCCCACTACTTTACGCTATACCAGCCCGGAGCTCTTGTGTCAGCTCTCTCCCCCTTTTTTACTCTATAGCGGTCCCGAGCTCTCACTGCGCGCGCGTGCTGCGACTATCTCTCTCCCCCCACCGCGTTACTCCATACCAGCCCCGAGCCTCTAGCGCTCTCTCTCTCTCTCTCTCTCTCTCTCTCTCTCTTCTACGCTATACCGGCCCAAACTCGCTTTCGATGACGCGTCTCTTCTCCGGCCGCTTTACCGGACTGCTGGTTCCCTCCCCCCTTTTACTCCATAACGGCCCCGAGCTCGCGCGCTGCTACTCTCCTCGACCGCTGTACGCTATAGCAGCCCCGAGCCTCTCTCTCTCTCTTTCTCTCTCTCTCTTCTACGTCATAGCAGCTCCGAGCCTCTTAGCGTAACCGGAGCCGAGCTGCCTTTCTCTCGTTCTAAATCAGCCGTCTACCTGCCCCACACGCATATACCTGTTGAAGTTTTATTGCCCTAGCGATGACTCTGATCCTGTTCGTGCTGTAAAGAGATTGTTCTACGTTTATATGTAGATGGTGGCCCTGAAAAGGGACCGATTGTTTTTCATATATTATATGGGCCTACTACACGGTGCCGCAAAGCCTACTCTAAATTTTGGCTTTGGGGATTATTGATGGGAGTGGGTTTTTTCGTACAAAAAGAAAAACGTTTTTCATACATTTTTAATATTTATTCAATAAAGTAAAAAAGCAAGGTATTACATGTTCATATATTTGTGTGTATATGTGTGTGTGTGNGTGTGTGTGTGTGTGTGTGTGTGTGTGTATGCGCGCGCACACGCAGAGAACAATAAGTAGTTGATAATAAAAGAAACATATTTACAACTTACAAACTAATGATATAAAATAAAAAAACTTATACAGTGAACACAACGTCGTACAAATCTTTAGCAATTCTGGGTAGACCAAACGAATATATTTCTGTCAAAACTATATCTAAAACATCGGTGCTTACAGTGGCAAAATTTAAGTTTGTCTTAACTAATTCGTCAATGGTATGTTTATGAAGCGCGTAATATTGTTTGAATGAGTTTACATTTTTTAGGATTTCTCGTGCTTTCTCAGCATCCTCTCGCATCATCAAGTCTTTCATATAATCTAAAATATAATCGACTCCGCGATTTACCAGCCCCGAAAGTTCTTCGAGCAGTTTAAAACGTAAATCAATGCACTCTTTTACCTGTTTTAAACCATATGTGGTGTGTGTGTGTGTGTGTGTGTGTGTGTGTGTGTGTGTGTGTGTGTGTGTGTGTGTGTGTGTACAGTTTATTTGTGTAGTGCTTATTTATAGTTTAGAGTTTGTATGGTGTCTGAAATAACTATATTTCTGTTTCTGACATAATTTAACCGTTTCTTTTTATTTTTAGCACTATGAATATGAGCCATTATGCAAAATGCAAATAAAAAGCAAACATCAAAATATAACATAAAAGGATAAATTAACTCACTCCTGCATCGTCCAATAGCAGCGAAACCATAGACTGTAAAAATAGTCATCAAGTTTTTATTGATTATAATTTTTTTCTATGCATGATTAAAATTATATAGATTTTCTATTGTTTTGGCAAAGATAAAAATTTTGACTAAGTTTATGTATATTATACATTTTAACGTTAGACTACAATAATACATACATTTATATATAAACAAAAACTTATCAGCTTTGGTTTAAGAGATGCTTTAAAAGTTTTCAGTATCACTTTTCTTAGAAGGGAAAACAGAACATACTAAAATTCATTTCAAGAGATTTGAGATGTGGAATAATTGTGGGGTGCGATTTCGATTTCAATACATATGCCAAATCGATTAACCTAGTTCTTACCTAAATATCTTTCCAATGCTGGAAGATTACGTGCGTTATCTGTAACGAAATCAATTTGAAATTATTTTGAATTGAGAAATGTGAAATTTGATTTATAAATTCAGAATTTTTAAGTAGAAAAATACGCCTCAAATATATTTTGTAATCGAGCATACATGTTCAATGCTTATTTAGGGAGCGTCGATGAACTACGTTGCTGATTTAGGAGAGGGGGGGGGGGGGGTCTGACAAATGGTTACGCTAAGCCAGATGGAGGGAGGGGGAAAGGTCTAAGTCAACAGTTACGTAGTTTTTTTTTCGAACATAATTTTTTACAAAAAAAAAAAAAGAATTTAGCAAAGAATTCGCGGAGCCCACCAGACCTGCAGGTCGCACCGCACACGCAGGTAGTTGTGCGTCTATATATATTTCCTTCCGCCTCCTTTTCCGTTGCGTAGGATGAGTAGCGGTACAATTATAATTCCAAGTCCAGAATTAGACACGAGGAACAGGATAGCTTTCTCGATCTTTTTGTGAGGCAAGCTATTGGGTTGAAGCCTGTGACAGCAACGGGCTTGCTGTACTACATAATTTTTATAGCCCCTCAGTGAGCGATGAAATTAAAGGTATAAAGTCGAGCTTATATCTTTATTTTAGATTTTTCTATGTTAAGTAATTTTTTGAATCATTAGAAAGGACCTACGATTCTTGTGGCGCTCACTTTGCCACAAGAAAAAAATGCATAGTATTGCAAAGTAATTGCAAAGTCCAAAAAGAGTTCTCGCGAAACGAGAAACAGAACAGCTTTGTGCGACATAGGTTCAATAGAACCTATAGTAGAATGGTTTGAACAAGAATACGTAGAAATTGATATTAATGCTCTCGATAAAATTTTTGAGTGCCAAATTGACTATATAATTCCAATTATTAATGGTTTACACGAGCTAGTGGTTAGTCACCCCGTTTGTAATGGATACTTATAATATAATACAAATTATATATTAATAACATGTTATTTTATTTTCATGCCAATATAAATAATTTAAATTAACACGAGCATAAGAATCATAATACCTCGGAAATCTATATTAATAATAACAAACTTACCTAAGCATTCAAAGTCATTGCCAAATGGACCATAACCTGAAAAAGTTAATGATTGATTATAAATGATTGTAGAATATTCATAATGAATTTCCAGAACCTTATAGCTAGTAAGAATTCGGGAAATTTAGACTTTCTTAATAATAGGTTGATTTAGGATCTTCATTCTACTAATTAAAGGCATGATTTTAAAAGAAAAATAAGTAAAGTGCTTTAGTAAAGACGAACAAGAATTTTAAGTTACAAAATAGTAAGCATAACTGAAATATTGAATAATTACAAGTAACGTTAATAATTGCAGATGACTCCTCTTCAAAAGTATAACGACCTTCTAAAACATAAAAAAAAATATTTAAATCAGCGCTCCCACCTCTTCAAGAACATTTTATTTTCTCAGCTGTTGCTTAAAGAAAACTATCTCAGCTGCCGCTTTAAGAATGCTTTATCTCACAGCAAGCATATTTTAAAGATTTTTCTGTTATTTCTATCCCAAATAAGATTAATTTTTTGCAATTCTGTTATGGTAGGCTTGTGTTCTTAGAAATATTAAATAGTATATTATACGATACAAGTGGCATAAATAGTCCATTACGGCACGACGTGTATTTTATAAATTATATAAGGAATCATTAAAACTGGTTAATATTTTTGTCAGAAAATAATTTATAGGATATCAGATATAGATAAAGTTTTTAAATTTTATTTTTTTGAATTTTACTTTCATCGGTCGAATTAGAATTTAGCCTCCTTTACTGAGTAATGAACCCTGGTAGAAACCGGAATTCTCATTATTGGCTAGTTCTTAGACTGCAAATCCAAGAACTAGGTTGTTTTCTTTGCCATTTCTTAGGCTGAATGAAACGCTTTTTAACCTATTTATTGGATAGTTCTTGAATTCACTCTGCCTACCTTGTTTCTGAGTACAAACAGCCCATTAAAGTTGGTCGAGTAACACAACTGAATTACACGTGGCTCATCGCGGTTCGAGGTTGGAATAGGAAAATCGTAGCTAGCAGGCTTGGATTCAAGTTTTTTGTTTAAAGTAAAGTATAGAATAATTATTTGCATCAGAAAAATTCTAACCGGGGATTTGAACCCACGCTGTGCACGAGGTCAAATAAATACGGTCGTGCGCCTTAACCAACTAAGCCACGCAGACGTTCTTCCACACGAGCCCTACGAACTTCGCCATACGTTTAAATTATAACAATTATTCAGTTTACGCCTAAATATTAATAATTGTGTATCTTGCATCCAAAAAACTAATTGATTTATTGATACTTTCATAAAATATAATTCTCATCCATAAAAAATGCACAAGATATCGCTAAAAGAGATATACGAACAATTACAGAGAAAAATTATATCAAACAATATTTCAATTATTAAATAATTCATACCTCCATAACATGATTTGGTACTAAGGACAAGCTGTTGTGAACGAGCTAGAAAACAAATTTTCAAGATAAAGTACTAGTTTGCATGCACACACACGTATAGTTTTTTTACATATTGGTATTTAATCATTTTTTTACTTTCAAAGAAATTGTGATGACTTACATTTCGCAATGATAATAATTAAACCAATAGACAACACAAAAGCTGCATTATGTGTCAGTTCCATTTTAACTATTGTTACTTATGCAACGGGTGTCGTTTCTCTATTTATGTAAATTATGTACTTGTCATCTTTCGTATGGAATGTAATCATATAAATATTCTTAATTTTTATAATGAGTTAATTAGGTTATATCTTATCTAGTTTTATAATACTACGTTTCCTTATTATAAATGACGCAAGTGTACATACATGCAGGTATGAGATATAATATTAATTTTGGTTATCATGATTATTAACATACATAACGAAATTTCGGTATAAAATGCACTTTTCCTGACCTGGAAATAGTAAAAATATCGAGAGCTTTCATGTTAATTTTCAAATACTGAGCTTTTAACTGTTTACCAAAATTTTCTAATGAATATCATGAAATTTACAGTAACAGAACAATTAAATAACAGCTACAACCTAATTTATCTCATCATTCTCTACTCCCAAGAGGGTGTTGGGTATGCCTTCCAGTATATAGCCTTCCCGGAAAAGTTTCTATGTTTCAGGGACCATCTCCTCACCGGTAAAGAGCGCTCACTGCTGAAGTATCGAGTTGCCTATACTTTTTTTTACCTACAGAGTCTCTTACTTTTTTTGTTTCGCATTCACCTATATGCTTCCGCCTGTAAGGCAAGGGAAAATCTGAAGTTCTCCGTTGAATTAAACAACTCATTAAAAAATCTGAGTAAATTCACCAGGAATCGAACTTTTGATCCCTTATAGTGTGACTGTCTTTCCGCTAGTTGAGGGGTGCGCTTCAACCACCAGAGCCATACATCGCTTTGAATAACTTATTGATTAAAAAAAAAATCAGTACATACATTTCTTCCTTTACAGCTTATTATATAATGTCTAATTAAAATATTACATTTTTCTATACCTTGGCGATCAATGATTATGAGATTATCATTTCCTTAAACATTGAAGTATTTGAATACAAATTTGAAAAAAAAAACCTAATTTTGCGTTATGCAAAGATAATATTAATAATAAGAACATTTTCAGTTTAAAATAAACATCCATCTTTTAAAGTAAGAATAATTACACGAAAATTAAATATTTTTCCTTGTCAGGTGTACTTAATAAAGATTAAATACTTATCAACTAATGTATTAGGTTATAATTATAATAATTATATTTAAAACCAGCTAGTATTTCAATAATACTTCAAGGAAAAACTTAATTTTGGGTTATGTGAAAAGAACACTTTCAGTTGAAAATAACTATACTTCTTTTCCATCTATAAAAGAGAGACAGCGATTGGTATCGAATTGAAGCTCTAAAGCTAAATTCAGAGCGTTATCAAATAATTTTTTAATGAGCAACTTCAGAGTAGCATTGGTGCATCGGCGCGCTGCGGCGCGCTGGTTAGAGGCCTAGTAAAGTGAAAACAATTATTACTCGAAAATTAGGTATTTATCTTTGGAACGTGTACTTAATAATTTTAAATATACGTTTTAGGAAAAACAGGCTAGTATGTATTTTATAGCACTGAGTGGCATAAATCCGCACTTATGTCACGCCTATCCGTGGCATAAGTAGTCCTTTATTGCACCGTGCTTATCACTCTCGCTACGCTCGGGCGCTAACCTCACGGTGCAAAAACGGACTGCTTAGGCCACGGGTAGGCGTGACATGGCGGATTTATGCAGTCAGTGCTATACAATATTGTACGATACACGTGCTATGAGTCGTTCTTTATAGCACGGCGTTAAGCGCACTCGCTACGCTCGGCCGCTTATACACGCCGTAAAGTGCGACTTATGCCACTAGTATCGTAATGTACTATTACAGCACTGTGGCATAAATCCGCATCTATGTCACGCCTATCCGTAGATCCTAGATTATCTAACTGAGTCCGCAAACTTCAATTTTACTTCAATTTTTCAAACTAAAATACAGCAAACATACATGTAAAGTACAAAAGTTTGTAATATTCATGTGTACATGCGTAATTGATAAAAAACACGTTTTCTTAAAAAAAAGATAAGTCGTAACATCATTATTCAATTGGTCAATTTTTTCTTTAATTGTATTCAAGTAATTACAAGTACTATAGGTTCACCGGATATATAAATGAAGCTACTAACACGTACAAAAAGTAAAGCATCTGAAGTCAGAATGAACTTATATACTTTTGTTTTTCTAGTGGCTGTTGTTTATATGCCAATTTTTATTAAACGTAAGTATGGAAACAATTTTAAAATAATTTTTTAACTATAGAATTGTCGAAAAGGTGATGATGCCTTTAGATGGCTTGCTTTTATTTTATATATTGCACAGCCTTATCTTGCATTACATTGTTCATTATACTAGGAATGAAGGCGCGCTTCGCGCGCTCTTGATTCTATCCCTGCCTGATAACTCTGGGTTATGTCTGTTTTAAGGTTATGAATTTAAAGGGCACGGTTCTGATCTTGTTGCCTAGGCAACCAACCAGCAACCAATAAGAATCACGTATTAAATACTTCACAACAAAGGCCATAATTTTTTAAAGAGATCAAGTAAACACACGAATTTAATTCGATAAGAATTAGTTATACTGATTCGTCTCGATTTTTCTAATACCACTTAGTACAAACATCAAACTATTTACCCACATAAAGTAATATAACAATAATATATTATTATTAAATTTTAATGTCCTAGATGTTGCCACAGCAGATATACCAGGTGAAACCGGCAACATGGAGGCACAAAATCGGGAAATCGCACATTTAGGTAATTTAATGATTATCAAGATTGAATAAAGATGAATTTGTGTGTGTATGTGTGTAAGGGAGGGAGAGAGAGTGTAATGGCTCGGTTGTGGATCGTCACTTCAGTGATAATTCAAAAACGTTTTAAAAATTTCAAAAACAAATTAATATATTAAAAAATTCATTCTTTACTCTATAACTTTTCAAATCTTATCATTTTCAGGTTATGATCTGATAGAAGTAGTATTAAATTCTACAGGTAAGGTTATAATTAATAAGGATAAACATTTTTCACTTTTATAAGTACGCACCAGTCAAAAATATTTCTTATGTGCTGTAGCAAATTAATATTCTAAGCTTTCTCCCCTAAAAACGCGCCTCGTTACAGCTTCTAGACTTCTATAGTATATTGCATTTAATAGACATTTTTATTTTTCAGTCGCCATGAATAATCCTGAACTTATAAAAGATGAGACTGGCTTATCAAACGTATTATTTGATTGAAAAAGTAATGGATTAAGATTCGGTTTAAATGGTACCATCATTAAAAAAAGTTTTGATATTGCTTAAATATATTTATTGAAATTAAAGATTTCCGTAAAAAAATTATTGAGTTGATAATTTTATGTTTGCTTGGAATTTGTATTATTAAATGATTATGTTATAAATTAATACAAGTGGACTGCTTTCCGTTTATAAAAGATAAACGCGTTTATCGGCTAATATAGGTATACAAAGTTTATCGCGAAGTTTCTGTATCTATATATAGTAAAATTAGGGCTGATTAGTAAATTGCGAATGATTTTTGATATTTGATGTGAATGAACAAAGAGCAATAATTAAAAGTGATAAATACATATACACAGATAGAGTCTGGGAAGTATTCATCAATATTTGGGTGCTTTACAGACTTTTAAAAGGAAGGCATGTAAGAAAAATTGAGTGCACAAAGTGCACTGTATTTCATTTGTTTGAACAACTTTAGGCGTTCATCTGCGATCATTAGTTATTCTGTACCAGACTCCGCAATTGTATTATTAGTTATTGATTATTTAGATCGCCTTTTACCTTCTGCACGTCCTGAAGCGAGAAAAATTTTCTTTAAATTTTTCTGGATCTTGTGGATGAAGTGTTCCATAGATACCAGAGTACTCTTAACATTGCGTTGAGCGCATTGTCTTTAAATTTAAAAAATTGTAATGTTAAATATTAAAATTGTATGCAATATACATTAAAAGTACGATCGGATGATACAATCGTTAGGCGCATTATTTTATCATAAAAAATACAAAAATTACAACAAAAATTAAGAATTTTGATATTATTTTATTATTAATTATTTGATTTGCAAGAATATAGTTACTGGAAGGAACAAAGAGCGCCTTCTTACAGTATGTGCTATAACAATAATATATATTGTCATATTATGTACAGCTGAAACATAGGAATCCACTTTATCTTCTAGAGGTATAGCATGAGGTTTAATTTTATCGACAGAAGATTAATAATTTATTGCTATGTACTTGTTATTTTGACCGCGAATGTCGCTGTAAATTCTTGTATAACCACGAGGTTGTCTAGTTCAGCTGCGTGGTTATAGTCACGATGGCCGGTGACTGTGTGTTTACAAAATCAACGTCAATTCTTCAGATAATTTTAATTGCAGTTGCTTCGTCAGCCTAAGCTTTATCCAATTAAGTATCGCGAGACGAAGTGATAACATTATAGAGATAGTGACAATGAGCAGGTATTTACAGTAAAACTTATCTGTCATATATTATTTCTAAGGTTTTTTTCCGGATTATTCATCACATTTAACTAAATAATACAAGAGCGATGTTCAACAATCTTAGATAGTATATCTTTAATAGACAAGATGAGATCTGATATCATTCATTTTATCAATCGCCTATCAATGCATATGATATTATGAAATCTGTGGCCTACAGGCAAAACGACATAACTCCAATGTTCGCAAAAATCGAGATAAATGTTAATTTCATATCTTCAAATAGTCCCTTTTCATGTAAAAATGTCGGGATTTGCCAAAAGGTTTCCCTAATGCTAAGATACACTCAAGAAATAAGTCCATAACTGCAGTTTTCCGATTTTGTTTCCGACAAAACGACATAAGTCCACCTTCAAATGAGTTTTTATATGTAGGGGTGGCTTCTCTGGGACTTGGTTTTGTTGATTTGCAACAAAACATCGCCTTTCAACCCGTTTCCAGACATTCCAAAGGTTACTTCGGAAAAACCACCAATAATTAGTAAATATTAGGGGAAGAAAATCAATAATGGACTTATGTCATTTAGTTTTGCAGTTATAGACTTGTAGACTGGAAGTAGAATTGTGGAATTGTTTTAAGAACTTATTCGATTAACCTTGTATGGCTGGTGTGCCGATTGCCTCGCAATAAGTCTTGAAATGCGCGTTTCGCGGGCGAGAACCACACTGTGAATAAGTCTAGAGCTCCCAACATAAAGACATAACTCAATTCTTTTGTGATATTGCACGAAGCAACAAACGTTTAACCCAGTCATGCTGACTTGATATGTATACTGAGTGTATGAACTAATCTGTACCGTATCGCGCCCCATCTCGTTCGCTACGATCTTCCATATAAGTCTGAACATTGAAACCGCTTTTTCTCAAAAACACGAAAAGTGGACTTATGTCGTTTTACCTGTCGGCCACAGAGATATATTTAAAAAATTATTTTTTAAACTATAATGTAAATATTATAAACATGAAAACCTGCTGCAAAACCTATGATATCTTCTGAAAATCGAGATCTAGCGATTTAATATCATTAATTTTTATGTTATTAGTGAATGCATCTTGTTAAACATATACAGTAGCAGTCAATGTTTAGACCACTGAAATAATAATCAAATATAACTATGTTGAGCCATTGGATCTTTTCAAATGCTTTTGGTGGTTGTGGAGCAAAATGTTTACTTAACAGAGCACTAGTAGTAATCAATATAAAAAATTACAGCGTGGATGCACCAACAGTTCAAACAAAACAAGGATTACTAGCAGGTAGTATACGTAGAAATATCGATGGAGGAAATTATTTTGCATTCACAGGAGTACTTTTTGCCGAGCAACCAATTGGAAAATTAAGATTTAAAGTAAGTTTTGCCTGATAAAATCTAGTTTGAAATTATACGGTCCAAATTAATTTTTAATATTATGCGATTTTAGGAACCTCAATCACTAAAACAATGGCACGGCGTCAAATATGCAACAGAAGAAAGCAATGCATCAGCCCAGTACGACCTTTCTACAAATTTATTTGAAGGTGGAGATGATTGCCTGTACTTGAATATAGCAACAAATTCATTAACGGGAAAACGTCCGGTCATGGTATGGATTCATGGAGGAGCTTTCAAAAAAAGCTCGAATACATATAAAAAGTACAGTCCAGATTATCTTTTAAAAAAGGATGTAGTCATCGTAAGTGTTAACTACAGACTTGGAGTGCTAGGTATGTATTAAATTTTAACATATAAAAGGCATATTTTGAGTCTGATATTTAGCGACATATCATTATCTTTGATGGTTAATAATAGGATTCTTAAATATGGAGCATGAAGAATGTGCCGGAAATCAAGGATTAAAGGACCAAGTCGCTGCTTTAAAGTGGGTGCAGGAGAACATTGAGGCCTTTGGAGGAGATTCTGAAAATGTAACTTTATTTGGGGAAAGCGCGGGGGCAGCATCAGTACATGGACTTTGCATTGCCCCTCAAGCAAAAGGTTAATTATCAATTCGCTTTTTTCGAATTTTGAATATTGAAATACTCAAAACGTTAAAGATTTATGTACGAATTAATTTGCAGGGCTTTTTCATAAAGCTATTGCTCAGAGTGGAGTTATATCTAATCCATGGGCACATATCCAATCTAATAAAGAACATGGCTACTCTTTAGCAAATGCCTTAGGGAAAGATTGTTCCAATCCTTTGGAAGCAATTGAATTTTTACGAACTGTTCCAGCAATTAAATTGATTGAAACTTACGAAACCATCCATAAAAGGGTAACAAATATATAGGATACGATTACAAGTGTAACTTACTCTTTATGAATGTGAATTTTCGTTTTATTTTAGGAATCATCAAAGCTGTTACTTACTTTAGTTCCAACATCGGACGTAAAAAGTTCAAATCCGATTTTACCGCAATCGGTTGAAGAAATGAGTAAAACAGGTGTTGATGTGCCTTTTTTAGTAGGTTACAACAGTCACGAAGGCATTCTATCTTTTCTTGGAGATTATTCAAATTTTATCAAAGAAATCGAAGATGATTTCGAATCAGTTATTTCACATAATCTTAAAATAAGTGATTCAAAGAAAGTGGCCAGTATTGCAAAAGTTGTTCGTGAATTTTATTTCGGAAAAGATAAAATAACCGACGAAAAAATTAATGAGCTGGTTCAATTGTTTGGAGATATGCTATTCGTAAATGATATTCATAAAGTGGTAGAAACTCAAATGGAAAAGACAACCCCAACTTATTTGTATAGATACTCCTATCGTGCTGATTTTCCAGGAATGAAGGAGAGGTTCAATTCTAAAATCGAAGGTGAGCATAAATAAATGTCATTCTTTTAAAACAACATAAATTAGTTCGATACGTTTTCTTTTTAATTAACACAAAATTTATTTTACAAAGGTACCTGCCACTCGGATGAACTAGGCTGCTTATTTTTCTCAGAATTGCGAAGAGAAAAGCTCCAAGAAGGAACAAGAGACCGCGTAACCATGGAACGAATGACAACCATGTGGACAAACTTTGCTAAAACTGGGTAAATATAATATTACTTTCTATGAAAACATACTTCATTACATTTGACTCTTTATTTTCTTAAATAGCAATCCAACTCCTGTTATTGACGATTTAATAACAACAAAGTGGTTACCGGTAGAGAGGAACAAGAAAAACTATTTGGAGATTAATGACAATCTTACGAACGGAGAAAATCCGGATAACGATATGAGGCAGATGTGGAAAGCATTACTTTAAACTATGTAAATTTTGGCATGGAAAAGGTGAAAGAAAAATGTAATTAATATATCTATCAACGTTTTCTAAAACGATTTTCCTAGGAGTAAATTAAGTTATTATAAGTTACGATTTTGTAGAAATATTTGTATAAACACATAATATCATAGCCTTTTCTTATAATATTACGTACAAATCGATCTTCCATGGACTGTGATAATCGATTTCTCTGTGATACCATGGTCTTTGATAAAATTGATGAATCAAACTTTTCAAATTTATTGTCTGCCTAATCATTAACCCAAGCCCAACGATATTTTGAATGGATTAGTTTCACCTGCGAAATCCAGGCATCAGCTATCACACCAACACGATGCTCCATCGCACGAGAGACGATACATATACTGCACTTTAACTCGCGTATCCTAAATACGCAAGCAAAGTGATCCCGATACGTAACGCCAGAGCGGCGGGATGTCATTCGAGCGCAGCTGCTTGTTTATCATAAAGCTTGCGAGTATAACAATACAGTGTGGGACGAGATTTGCCTGCGGTGGTGGCGGCAATGGCGTATCAGCGACGGTAAATCACATGGCTTACTTTAGAATCTCCGTAACTCACACGGATTTAACGTTTATTATTGTTTGCACGGCTAGATTCGAATAATGGTGCAATAATTGTAATTTACCACGCCCAACTTTTTTCTCTTCCAGAGTTGAGTTTAACGGTAATTCGTATACCTACGGGATGCTAATTTCGTCAAGATTAATGCTTGCGCGATTGTAACATTTTCTAATATACCTGTGTCGTTTTTCGTTTTTTTTTTAATCAATACATGCCCTTGTTTTATGGATTATGTAGGAATAAATGTGTGATAAAAATCCACCTACGTGTGGATTGCTTGGATGTAGAGTTTTTCCAGCTATTATATGTTTTAGCTGAGCTTGTTTACACGGGGTCTCGCGTCGTGTTTGCGGTAGAAATAATTTTCAAGCCACGCTTGTTCAGGTGAAATTGCGTTTAGTTAACGCTTAATTGAGCGCGCACAACCGCGTATAGTGCAACATAGAAGAAGTCTGCTCAAGTGTCGAGATTATTCCGATCGTTTTGTCGCGGTAAGGGGATATCAATTGTTGGACTTAATAAATTGTTGGCTGCTTTTTGCGAGTTTGCGATGTAGATATTATCAGAAGTGTTGATATCGATTTTGTTTATAGAAACTCGTATACCTATTATTTGTTTGTTAATTGAAACAAGACGAGAATAAACTGACTCTGCTTTTACATTTAACTATACTATTACATTTTATTTGAATTTTTATTTTACAATAAATATTTAACACTATGTTATCTACCATATGGTGCATTATTTTATGAGAACCAGTCTTCTAAAACAGATTCAGGATCAAATGAACTAGAAGGAAATAGCACAGTTGTTGTATTTAACCTCTGAAAAAGAATAACGATATTCAAGTATTGAATAATATAAAATTTATCGAAAATGTTCAGCTATGTCTTACCCCAAATGCTTTGATTAATAGAGCTTTATCATCGGTTTTAAGTTCTATAATGAAACATGATAATAGTTAGTTATAAGAATCAATTAAAATTAGCCACCTTACAAACTCATATTATACTCACGGCAATATGGTTTCTTTGTAGATGTTATAACTAAGTATTTTCCTGTATTTTTCTTATAATTTACAGCATTAAGACCCATTTCTGGACAATTTGAACAAGAGCTGCCCTTTTCAACATCATCCAAAATTCGGACTGCATCACTGTAACTGCCATCCCAGCTGCGACCAACAAACTTACAGTCTTTTGATTTTGAATAACCAGCAGTTTCAGCGTAGAAATAATTTGCTAAATTATGGCTGCAAATCATCTTGTTTACCTCCGTATAAAAAACTTGAAAACAGAAATTTGGAATGAATTCAAATAACCTTATGATAATTATGATCATGATTTTAATTTTTGATTCTCAAATTAAATAATATTATACTTACTTGATTTGGCCTCACACTCCGGTTGCATTACACCCCCGTTCACATAAAAGTCAATGTGTCCTAACAATTATTAAAACAAATTTTATTTTAAAAATTATGGGTTCTAATAAACTTTACAGGCCTTTCAAAAAATAAAACTTACCTACAGGAGCTTCTAAACCAAATGCATTAATTCCGTTTCCGTGCCCAGTCTGAGTATGGATAATATCAACAAAATCTGCGTCAGATTTCTCCAGTCGCACATTTTCTTCAACGCTTAAGAAACAGGGCTGCGCTGGGTCCAATCCAGTGATTCTTTCAACTTTAAAGGACTGATCTCTTTGTTTTAATAAATATCCTATTTGACCACTAATGTGTGCCCCAAGACTGTGACCGATAAGGTATAAATTTTTCCATTTTTCGCATCTAGGTTTATTTAACTTAACTACTTCTCCTTTCATTGCTTGCAAAAATCTAATTATAAACGGTCATTAACATTTTTTATAAGCCATTGGGTATGCGTACGTAAATATATAACATTACTTGACTAGATCTTGAGCGACGTGGTAAGTGGTTTGTACTGCGTTGATGTAGTTCCAATTTTGACTACCTTTACTCCAATCTATCACAATAAGGTTAATATTGTTCTGAAATAGTGACCAAGATTACAAATTAAAACAATTATATTTGTTACAAAAAGTTAATTAATCAGCAATTCGTATACAGAACAGTACAATCCTTACAGTATTAAGAAGTTGCTTTGTCATTTCAATGATGTACGGTTTTTTACGATGAGCTATGTATCCGTGAATAATGAAAACAGTTTTACGGGAAGAATCAAAGTCTTCACTATTGAGTGCTGACCAATCATTTATGCCAACTTTTACACCTTCTTCGTTATTTTTATTTTGAAGATAATAATCGGATCCATTGTAAGTTGGTGTTGAAGAGAAAACGTAGAAAGCTGAACCAAAAAATGTATCTTTCAATTCGGAACACGTTAAATTAACGATCTCTTCAGCAGATACGTGGCAAAAAAATATGGTTAAGAGAGCTGCAAGCAACGCTTTCATTTTCTACAATAACGAAATTAATTTTCACTAAAACATATAATTTTATATAATACGATTAATATGGTCGATAAAATCACTTTTGATATTGAACAATTTGTGAATGAGATTCTTAGTTTTATGAACTGTTATCTATTGATACAGAAGTTATGTTCACAAAAGTATACCTACCATGATGAAATTCATCATTTGCATGAATAAATTAATGATAGGGAGAATCAAAATTCAAATCTACATTATCATTTTTATAGACAAATTTAGCTAAAGCAAGTCACTCTTTGATTGTCTTTGTACTAACAATCTTTTTGTATTGTCTATTGAATGAGCATTATCGGTTATCGCGAGATGAAAAAATGACTAATATACTGGCCCGCAGATTGATAAATCTTTTAAAATAACATCAATTTATCACCTATATGATTATTTTAATTTGGATGAATGTTGTTATATATTTAACTAACCTGTTTTGAAACGTTTTAATAGTTAGACGTATAATTTTTCCTTTAGTCTTGTCATACAGTCGAGTTACAAGTAGAAAACTGAAAAAATGTTGTCACAGCTAGATTATAATGAAGCAGACATTTACAATACACATATCTTTTTATAGCAGTTCTAATCAGTTGGAATATTTGTCCGGTGATTATTCATTCTTGTTCGATTATGTCCTACTCACGAAGTGAAACTAAGAACTTAATATTCCAAGTTGCTGATAGTTGAAAAATTCTGTATTCACTTATGAATTTTCGTATTAACGTATTATTTCGAGCACTTTATAACAATGTATGCATCGCATATATATATATAATTTTTAATAATTGATTGATGCACCGTCAAATTCTTTGTCGCGCACTATAATTTTTGATTGCCAAAATTTTCATTTTCATTATCAGAATAATTAGTCATTATTTGCTATTGTGCAGAAAATTTGCTTGTTCCTGTTCACTTCGCTCCTCAAAAAATTGCGTTTGTCTAAAAGAGTTTACGCTAATTATATGAATTCATCGTACCGACCATCCATCGTTTTCTTCCGTCTGACATTTCTTTTCTACTTGGTCGTGCTTAATCTACTACTTTTTAACATTTATTGATTACCAGTTGAGTAATGTTAGCATGATATTTCGATTTCTCACGAAAAACAAGACTAAATTCTTTCTGTTTATTTTCTGCAATGAGGTGAATCTTATAATGTTTTAACTCCATTTTCTCTTAAAATTTAATTTTGCTTTATTAAATATCGGAAGATAAAACTGTAGGTATACATTTATAGTTACCAAATTTTCAATTTATTAAAGTTAAGCCACTCTGAAGAAAAGATACCTTTGAAGGGATTTGATGGCAGCTGAGGAAATAGTGTAGTTGCTGACTTTAGCTTCTGCAAGAAAAAATTGAGAATTTTATATACATATGCCCTATAATATTGAAAATGACAAAAATTATACGTCATGGTTTAAACTTACGTCTATTGCTTTTGTAATCAAAGATTCGTCATCATTTTTCAGTTCTATTGATTTTTATTAGAAAATGTACATTTTTAATTACATGAACGATTAAATAAAAAGATTAGAATATATTGTATTTTATATGACTTACGGCAGTATGGTGTCGATGCTGATGTAATAACTAGATATCTTCCTATAGTTCGATGATTTATAGCATTAATACCCATCTCCTCACAATTTGAACATTGATTACTTTTATGAACTTCGTGTGAAATTTCTAATGCATTTTTGTAGCTCCCATCCCACTGATAGCCTAATAATTTACAATCAGCTGTTTTCAGGTTGTTAACTGTCGTTGTAAAAAATGTGTGAGCTAAATTATGACTACAGATCATCTTGTTAATCTCCGTATAAAATACTTGAAGCACAAAAATATAGTTTGATTTAAATTTAAAGTTATATGCTTTTCAAACGTAGCCATCTATAATAATATTATAGTATACCTGATTTGATTTCACATTCTGGTTGCATTACACCACCATTAACATAAAAGTCAAGATGACCTGAAATTAAATTTTAATTATAGTATATAGTATTCATTTGCATTGAGAGCTGAGTTGATAAGTATAGTCTATCTCATCACACAAACATTACCACTAGGCTTTTGCAATCCAAATCCACTGATTTTTTCACCATTTCCCGTTTGAGTGTGAATAACATCGACAAAATCTGCATCATTCGGATCAAGGCTTAGACTATTATTTATACGTTTGAAACAAGGTTGCGCTGGATCTAATCCTGTGATTCTTTCAAGTTTGAAAGAACTTTTCTTTGTTTTAAGTATATGCCCAACTTGGCCACTTATATGGGCGCCAAGACTGTGTCCGATGAAGTATAAATTAGTCCAAAGTTGACTTTCGGTAAAATTTTTGAAATGTGAAACTTCATTTTTCATATTCTCGAGAAAACTTTATACCAACAGACAATACAAAATAAATAACATTATAAAAAATTATAGTTCATATATTAAGCGAAAATTAGCAAAATTTGCGACATACTTGACTATATCTTGGGCAACTAAATAAGTAGTTTGAACAGCGTTTACGTAGTTCCAAGTTTGACTACCTTTGCTCCAATCGATTATGATTAAATTGACGTTGTGCTATAGAAATTAGGCGTGTTTAATGTTATTATTGAATACATCTGATAGATTCACTGCACTTACAGTATCAAGCAATGCTTTCTTCAATTTCCTTATCCATCCTTTCTTATGATGGTCGATATAACCATGAATAATAAAATAAGTTTTTCTCGAAGGATCGAAACTGTCACTTTTGAGAGCCATCCAGTCATTTTCATTGATTTCTACACCGTCCACGCTATCCTTAGAGGCAAGATAGAAGTTCGCTCCATCATAAGTTGGTTTCGAAGAAAAAATGTAAAAAACCGATCCTATATAATCATTTTTAAATTCTGTACACGACAAGTCTCCAGCCGTTTCTTCGGCGAGAACAAGATTAAATGATGAAACTGCCAATAACGTTACAACTAAAACAATCATTTTCTTAAAAAGAACGCTTGCTTGGCAGAGAATTTTATTCGCACGATATATAAGATTATAAGAAATCGAATCAAAATATTATTTATTAACTATTTATAAATGCGAATTTTTTAACTTTGGCAAAAAGTACTCTACGAGTAAAAATGATTTTTCAGTGTACTGGCATATTTATTTTACGGAACAAAAATTAAAACAAAAATCGTGACTTCTGCTTGCAGTAGGTATCGTTCAATAACAATGAAGAAACGTTGAGTCAGAAATAATCATGAAATTTAATTTTTTTTTCAAATTTTCCAGAATGCATTCCTTGAAGATTGTACTCCAAACATATTTATACGCAGTATTTCAATGCATCAACCAAAATGAAAATAGCCAATCGTCCGGTAGATGCGTAAGCTTGGCATTATCTAATTTTTTTTACTGGCTGTTACATTTAACTCTCATTGTCCAATAACGACTCTTGTTCTGTAGAAGGGTTGTACAGCAGAGTGCGCATACATCTCGAATTCTTCAAAATTACCAGGCAGCTTCAGTAGGTACAATGGCTATGGCAAAGGCTCCAGCAGGTGAAATTCGCTTTTACTCTGTTTTAGAGAGCTTTTGCACTTAACGAAGTGCAATGGGGTAAAAGCTAAAACGCACGAGAAATAGAGAAATAAAGAAAAGGCATTAGTTCCTTTGTATACACTAATCAAATTAACTAAACGAAATAACAACAATCATCAATATAAATATTGTGTATCATCGATATCTTATAGCAGCCACCTTCAAGCATTTTCAATTGATTTTCCCAAAACCGACGCTTTTGTATCGGCGTCATCGGTCTCTCTCGCTTGCTTTAGCTTCACTCCCTTTTCCACTTACGCTTTCCATCTCTATATACAGCGCGCTACTTTGCGATTCCGTCCTTTCGCGTGTTTTCCGACGGAAGAGCGGTTCGCTTCTATATACACGTTCAAATTTCTGCCTCGACCGCGTGTATATACCGTCGATTTTAAAGCGCCTCAAAGGCTCGTCGTGTGTGCGCGTGCGTAGATGTTGGAGCAGAATACTCTGATGCGAGAGAGACTTTGCCGAATAGTGTTTTGACCCGCCGCAACGCAGCGTTTTAGCGCGCCGTCAAGGATGCATATTTGCCTAGCTTGGGATTTATTAAATTTATGCGCGAAAATGTTGTTTGATGCTGTGGGATATAGATCGTATACGTGGAAAAAACTGGGTCAACTTCTAGAGCGCGTTTAGTTCTGAAGAGAAATGTCTAAAGTTGGATGTTTTATAAAATTATTGCGAGAGATATTTCAACTTTGTTGTATAACTTTAGGATATCAGGTAGTATTTTTCAATTGGAAAAGGATAATACTCGAATATAACTTAGCAGTTTCTCGGAAACTTACGCTTCGAAACGTTATTCACGCGAGTCGATAAAATGTTCGAGTAGTTAATAATGCAACGGTTCAAGCACAAAAGCTTTTAACTCTTTCTCGCATACCTATACGAGAGAGAAAGAACACGCGTATGGCTCAGCTGTGGTTGGATTCATAACTTTCGCGTTATCGCGATATCGATGTTAGTAGCGTGTGGCACAAGCGGATATAACCTCCATAAAATTCCCTTTGACAAAAAAAAAAAAAAATTATCTTCAAAAATTTATATCCAGCCTCGCTGTACGTTGAAATAAAAGTAAAACGAATACGGCATATTCCACTAACCGGTATTAAATTAAAACTTGCGAGGCTTTAAATCGTACATCCTCTACGATGATGGATATAAGTTTTATTAACCTAACGACGGAAAGCCTCTAGCATTTATCTCATCGTGAGATTTTCAAATAAAACTGTTTTATCGCGTCTCAAAGTCTATACCTATCTATATCCGCGATCGTCAAAGCACTGCGAGCCGACGTCACGTTTTCGTCCTGCAGCAATAAAACGTCCCGGTAACCCATTTTTTCTCTCGCTCTTCATGCACACCTCGCAAACCCTCTACACTACAGTAACCTGCCCATATTCTCGACATCGCACGTATATAAAAGCAGGCAAAAATAGCTCGTTAAATACCAAAACAATGTCATAAAGGACGTCGGCCGCGGAGAAAAAATAGACGCGCTACAGCGCGAAATTCCCGAAAAAAAAGAGGCATCGCATGCCCCATAAATTCGGCGTCGATGGCCGAACGAACGCTCGTAAATAACGATGGCGATCCGAGCGTCGCGATTCGAAAGCGTCGACTCATCATCGAGCCCAGCGCACTTGTATTATACATATATATATATAGGTAGCCGACGATTGCGACAACCATTTATTACGCGGATTTTTGCGTGCGAAGCGATGCGTCAGCGCAGCGTTCGCGTCGATTAGGGGCTTGTGAAAAGAGCTTATATAGAGAAGGATGTGATATGTATAGCAGTTGTACAGCTGGAATTCGGGGAATTTGGAATGAAGACCGCTGGTGAGGGTGCGAAAAAATTTACGAGAAATTTTACGAGTGATTTTGTCGCTGCGACGGTGAGAGCTTGTTATTAGGGAGCGGGATTTGAGGGGATGCGATATTGGAAAGGAAGAGAGATTTTTCAAGCGATCTGTCAGGTTTGTGAGCTTAAATTCGATATTTATCAACATTTTTTGAATATAAAATAATTTATATGTTCATAATTCATTCATAACAATAATAATTTATATAAATAATTTATATGTTCGGGCCTAAGCAAATAATCAAATTCAGACTAGAAATAAAAATATTAAGTGTCGCAGGTGAGCAATCTATTCAACTTTTCATAAGCAATAGAGTATATAGCTTGCAGTAGTAAAAATATGTCAAACAAAATCTATTCACTTTTAATTAACCACTAACGTTCACGGCTTTCAACCGCACGGACATGCATCGTCGAAGTATACGACCGCGAGTTTGCGCAATCAGCGCACCCGTTAATCGAAATAAAAACAATATGCAAATGTGTCGTGTTTTCAAGCCACGTTCACATGCGTTCATCCGTTTGGCCTACATCTCTCTACCCCGAAACGAGCCTGCGGCATAGCTCTAAACATAGACACAGGGCACACGTCACCCATGAAAAAAAAAAAAAAAACGGATTCGAGCGGAAATCTCGAGAAAAGCGGGTGGCCTGCAGCAAGGCGCTGATCAGGCGCGCGTCGCTCTCGCCTGTAATCTCGAGCAAACAGCTCGAAATAGGTCGGAACAATTAAATGTTGAAAATCCGAACTGAGTTGAACGAAGAATAGAAAGTTCTTCTGTTTTGTCTGCAATTATGTGTATATCTATTTTTTTTTCGCTGCTGCCTCTTCGCTTCCTTCCTTATAAAGCCTTATATAATAGTAATAAGTAGTGATCTCTCATCAAAATCGAACAATCGCTCGTATACGGCAACTTTTGCTCGGACGACCATACTTGGTCTTTATCTACTTTTCGGATCCCTGCCTATAGCTACTCGACACCGGTATAGCTCAACGTTGCAGCAATTCTCGACTCCCTCTCTCTTCCCCGCCGTCTACGAAAAAGTCCGTACACTCAGCCGAATCAGCAGCTGCAAGAGGATTACTCGAAGAAGTCGTGGATCGCAGATACGACTTATCTCGATCGCTTCCGAGTATTTTTGAGGTTTTCTCCGCGGCGCGCCGCAAGGAAGGATAAAGCGGCAGAGGATTTCGCGCTTGGCTGAAGAACACGCGTTAGGCCGCCGGGCTACTTTTTTTCCGCTACGCCGTGTACTCTGCCGACCCTGTCTGTGGGATTTGCTCGGATAATGTATACGCTTCGAGATGTCGAAGTCTGATGTCTATACAGGGGTTGGTTAACCTTTGCCGCTACTGGATCAGTTGTGAGCTTTGGCTGGGATATCGATTCGTATGCGTGCTTTGGTCGTGGATGAGTTTTTTTTTTTGAATATTTGGGATTTTGGAGTAGCTTATGATTTGCTAAAGTACAGCTAAACATGTAATTAGAATAGATGCACTTTAAAGATTTGATTTCATACTCAACAGTAATTTTTTGTGATTGTCGATTAACGAGGCTCATTATTGTGAGTAGACCTGGCGTATTGCATAATAATTGTTCAGGAGGCTTGTTATAATGCGTACAGCAATATTTGTCAGCATTACGCGAGACGGCAGCAATAGGGAAAGAGAGCTTAATTAAGTTGCCGGAGAATTTGCTGCATTCTTTCTCCTTTTATTTAGACTCAAGCCTTAATTCAAGTCTCGTTATAGAGAGGTTAGCATCTATACAGATCTGAAAATATATTTATTTTTACTTATTTTAAGAAAATTCTATCATTTCTAGTTAATAATCATGCCTTTAATCGAGCAAACAAAAAAACTACTCCCCAACGAAACAATCGAGTCACGAGATCAAGCCCTTCGCACAGGAGAGCAGGAAAATCTGTTCTCTCACGTAATCAGCCAGTGGTTGCACGAATGCTTCATCCTCTCACCTATACTACGGTTGATACATGCACACCTCGGCACTGACGGATAATCGCGATATCTCTTCGTTAACGTAGCCAACATTAGGCGTCAGCAGATATGCCCGGCTGCAGCAGCAATCTGCGAACGTTGCTTATATGCCATTCCCCGAGGGGACGAGACACTTGTCTTGTCCAATGTAAACACTGCGTGACAATGCATGCAATTAACGTCACTACAACCCGGACATACTCACGACGCCTCTGGCTTCGTCTCTATCTCGACGCTTTGTAACTTGCTCAAGAGCAAGAGCAAGTTTGCCTTTGAATATATGGAGTCCTCTATGCAGCTGATGTTTGGAAGGTACGATGAGGGAGTAATTTCGATTCATGGGTATTGATGCAGTGATTGTAATTTTTTGTGTACAATAAAGTAACTCGACAACAGCATTGCATAAAATTCTCAAATGTGCAATATAATATAAAAAAAGAGAGCTTTTCCAAGACAGGCATAATCTTTCATTATACCTCGCGAAACATCAGCAAACAAAACGACTTTGAAAGGGAATAGCCATAAGCTCAACAGCTATAGAGACAAGAGCGCCCGAACGGTATACAAGCGCATCGAGTCGGGGAACGCGCTAAGTTAAGCAACCGCAGGATGTCCCAAGCGGCGAAGTTGCCGCGGTTCCGCTTCCGGCACGACGGAAGTAGCTTCTGTTCCCGCGAGCGCTGCCGCACCGAAATTCCCTCGAACGAGAATTCTTTCCTCTACTCCCTTTCTCTCCTGTAAATCGAATGAATTTCTCATGCTTCGCTTGGCTCTCTGTGTATACCTAGATGCTGAGACGGTATAGAAGAAGTTAAAGCTGTGAGACGCTTCGAGCTAATGGCAAAGTTTACGGGAGGAAGTGATGAACCGTAATCATCGAGAATTTCTTGTTTTCTTTGCACAAAAAGCAAAGGCTTTCGTTTCATTGAGTTCTGTGTATAACTTTCGTGGAAAGATTTCTTTTACCCAATTCAAGCTGCGAATAAACATTGCAGAAACCTTTGATTAAAAAAAAAAAAAAAAGCAAACGATCTTCCAAATTTGTTTCACCGCGTGTAATCAATTTCTCTCCTGCAGCGCAATCAGTTAAAAATCACGTATTCCAGCAATACAAGCCCTCTCTCTCTCTCTCTCTCTCTCCCTCTCGGTGCAATTAATACAAATCTACCCTTCTACTCTCGTCGCACTCCTCCTCTTGCTTGCCCGACGCACGTGACCAGACAGCTCTATGAGAAAGCAATGGCAATTGCAGCTGATTACTTCTCGCGCTCGCGACTCGACTGTGCATTTCAACGGAACAGCCCACGAGCACTAATTAGTCGTCGAATCGCGTGTGCGGCTGTGTGCAAAGCATAGGACACGAGTCGAGTGCCGCTGAACAAAGAGGAGAAGCCACTCGACGCATCGGTTGCCTGTAGTGTTGCGTAACACACGTAGACATGGGAAGGATATATAGGGTTTGACAGGTATAGGACGAAAAATCGATGGCTGTGAGAGAGCCTCTTTAGAGGTATACTTTGATCTTTTGTTGAATAATCGCAAGCGTAAGAGACGTCGAGGACCTCGAACGCACTACTGTTGGTCTGCCTGTCTGAAGTGTGTACTTGTAAAGAGTTTATTGATTAATTCGGCGAGGGGACATTATCGCATTGTTCGACCAAGGCTCTGACGCTTTGTGAAAAGCTGCAGCAGAGAGCTTTTTTTCTACTGTAGCTGGTATATCAATTAAGTGCTTTCGATTTTTAAAAGCTTTTCAGGAAATACACAGACGTTAACGTTTATAACATTGTGCTTCAATTGCTAGACCGACTAATGAAATTCTAACAACAATCCATGAAGAACAAGAAGAGCAATAACCAGAGAGCTCACCACCTTGACGTATAATTAAATAGCTTCAATCTGGCTTCTATATCGGCCGTTAAAATTTCACAATGCTATGAAAATTAATACCGCACTTTGTAAACGACTCCCTGCAAGTTCAGTTATAAATTAATCAACTGCGCACTTAATTGCTTTTATGCCTCCAATGAGATTGTTGGCAACTACATAGTTGTTGATCTTTGACGAAGCAATCAACGTTCACCATGTAACAGTTTACACAGCGCGCTAAATGGAAGCTTGTAATTCGGAATGTAATACAATTTGGACATTAGCAAATTTAAGCGAAACCAACGTTTTGATTTCCTTAATCACAGAGTGCGATATCGCGTTCGCGTAATCCCATCCTAATTCAAAGCAGCTCGTCTTGTACGATTCTCCTTCAAACTTGAGACAACTTTGGAAAATCTGCCAGCACGCGCCGCAGTGCCTTGTAATTGCTCCTTGAAGTACAACTGCGCGAAACACAATGGCTGCATGTAAATTTTCCAACAAGACACAAACAAGCTCTTCTTCAAAAGCCGCAACTCCATCAAACTTCGAGGATGCAAAATCAAAATTCTGCTTCAGCCTCGATCTCGCGGTATTAAAGGTGCGGATGAAACAGTGGAAAAAAAACATTGAGTTTTTCAGAGAAGCGCTTTTCCATAGGTTTATATGTATGTGCGATACACGTCTCTGTGCACATAGCATCACGCAAAGCTTGCGTTTGACAATAGCAGCGGTGGTTTTACTGCGCGAACCAAAGCGGAGACAGCGTATATAGGACGGCTGAAGTACCGTTCTATTGGTTTCCTCTCTTGATCAAAGCAGCAAGCAATGGCACTGCCAGTACAGGTGGACGGCAATCCAGTTTGCATCCTTTGCCGATCGCAGCTCGCCGCTGATTTGGAGTCTGATTTCAATACGTCGACTCTCCGATTATAGGCTTTGCGTTTATGCGGCCTGAGCTCTTGCAAGCTTTCGTGGGGTTTTAAGGGGAAATGTCTGTTTGCGAGTATTTGGAAAATTGTTGATTTATTTATTTCGTGTGGTTTTTCTCAAAAGGAATAAAAATAATATTTTAGAATTTTAAAAATAAATAACGGCTTAAACGTCGAACACTTGTTTTGACAAAAATCGCGCCTACACGAGCATCGAGGAGCTTTTTCGCTGACGTCATAGTTCTCTCTCTCCCTCTCACTTATCTGTGCATACATCGGTCCACCAGTGCGAAACGAAATTTCGCTAGACGAGCGAAAATCGCCCGAGGATTCGCATCGCGCGCGAATTTTTTCCTCTGCACAGCCATCGGCGTCAGGCTAAAAATCTGGGACGAGCGTTGTAAATTTACGCGTTTCTGCGCGAAATACAATGCAGCCGCGTGTAACGGATCGAATTGAGGGGAAAAAAATCCGTTCGAGTGCGGTTTTCCGCTTTCACTCGGCTCTCTCTCTCTCTTTTTGCACCCGTCTGCTCTGCCGCACGAAACTAGGTCTCGCGTGCGAGCAAATTGATTCAAGTTCCCATTTTGCGCTTTTTTCCGTTTTGCCGAAGTGCGCGACTTTAAAATTTGTCGAGAAGATGGGCTGGAATAGAGGAGTTCTTTTTCCCGTATTTAACTGGGGTTTGATTTAAATATTTGAGGTAGCGCGGTGATTGTCTTTTTTTTTATACATGGGGTACATAGTGAAATGCGTTTTGCGAAGTATGAGAATAGAACTATGCAGTATGTTGGCAATATTTCTAGCAAAATTTTCTGGATTAAATATTTTTAGATCTATTTTTGAAAAGTTGATTTTCAGTCACGTATCTAATTCTGTCCCTCTATATAGAACAAAGTTATATGAAAGCATCGATCCAAGTGAAAAATTGAAGTTTTAAAATTTTAGTCACAACTTTACTGTATTTTTTGCTATGAAGACGAATTTTTAATTATACGACAATTCTAAAATTATAACAATTTTTCTGTCTAAAATGATATTATAAAAAATATTAGAAATAAATTTAGTTTATTACTATAAAAATTTCAAACGCAATTTATTGAAACTCTCAGACACTGTAACAAGTGTCAAAGGAGAATTGCGACAGAAAATATAAGTTATAAGTGAAAACTAAATGTAATATATTACTCCCTTAGCGTCAGCAAGAATTAATTACCTTATACTTACGCTATACATTTTACTGTAACGAACACTGAAGTGAACATTAAAATTAGTTAACCTTAGTAGAAAAATTTTTCGGTTTAATAAATTTCAAAATTTGACCTTTATGAAAAAGTGTACGTAAATTTATACTTCAAAACTTTATTTAAAGAAAAAATTACATGTCGTAATGGGTTGATACGCGTTGTAAGTTTTATAGCCGACATGAGTGTAAAAAATATGTTTCGGATCTTAAAGCTACCATCATGCATCTTTTTGTTTTACTATTTGTTTCAAGTACCCATATTGTGCAGTTATTACACTTTATTACAGGAAAATGCTCTAGTTCTTGCAACTTTGGAACTGTGCGTGTAATAAAAAAACTTTAGTTTCATGTATAGTGAACACGAACTACAATTTCAAGTTAATGCAATATCTATCTCTCAAAGTGTGCATAAAGATACGCAGCTTTTATATCCGAGCTTTTATACGAGTATATAAGCGTATGCGACGTAATTTTAAATATTCTAAAAACTTTAGTAATATCTTTACGTGACCACAACGCCAATCGAGCAATTTTCAAAAGACCACTCGATTAAACTCCCACACTCCTCACCTCAAAAAAATAAAAATCAAGCTCCTGCACCCAAGCTCATTATAAACCTCGAGCGTCGGCGTTGTAGGAGGTATAGGTGTACGAGGTGTACGCGTACGTGTAGCTGAAGATGAAGGTGTGCGTTGACGTGGTCTAAAATAAAGATATAAATGTATAACTGAATTGCTTATGAGAGCAATATAAGTATATACATACTGAATCGTCAGAGCATGCCGCCTTCGGCGTTGCACCTTCGACCTGTTAATACGTTCTGTGCTGCAAGAATTAGACATATAATATATGTTAATATATGCGTATTGCTGTCGAGAGCAACGAAACTGTATACAATACTTACATCTTATTCATGAATATTTTCATGATCTCATCTCTCTCGACGTGCGCCACGTCTCTTTCATACAATTCTTTAATAATCTTCACGATGTTGGGTGTCGCCACAAAAAGATTCCTCATAGCGATAATCGTGTCATTTTCTGCCGGTTTTTCACAGTTTATCATATTGCCAGGTTGAACAATATTGTTGTATAAATTCAACATGTCTCGATGAGAGGCTGAGAAAAACCTTAGCATCTCCTCCATGTCGGAAGTAATGGTCTCTGTAAAAATAATAATAATAATAATGGGCCGAAAAGTAATACATTAACATCCGTTGCCGCTGACAGCAATGCGCATATGTATGAATTTACCATCAGACGGAAGGTCAGCTGACTTAAAAACGGTCGTTGCCACTGCGAGCAACGAGTGTATATATGATTCGTCAGAGAGAATAAAAAATTTGTAGACGTCCATTGCTCTGCGTAGCAATATGGCTATTGATAGGCGCTTGACTAACAGCCGTTGCCGCTACGAGCAACTGAAGTATACGTATTTTTCCAAGTCAACCGCGAAAAAGAGCTGCTCGTCATTCGATTATATAGGTTGGCAGCTGGGAACGAGATTAAACCGCTGATTGCGGGGACCAGCGCGCGCGAATTTCGCGCTCGGTCGAGCTTATGCGACTATGTCATTACTCGGTGGCGCAATGCATCGGCCTGTGTAATTGGGCCCACCGCGTCTGCGGCCGTAGCGTAATTCACTTGCTAACGTGCGTCGGCCCTTTGCAGGGCTGATGTAGAGCAGAGAGGAGAGTCTTCGCGAGAAAGGACTTTGAGAGAGAGAGAGAGAGAGAGAGAGAGAGAGAGAGAGAGAGAGAGAGAGAGAGAGAGAGAGAGAGAGAGAGAGAGAGAGAGAGAGAGACACGCGCTGCACCTGCCGGTGGTCGTCTTTGTGACTGATGCGTTGTCGACTGGAATGCGCTCGGAAATTGATTACAGTTCCTGAACGATCCGGTCATCGGTATTTGGAATCGTATCGATATTGAGAAAGTTTTCGAAATTATTAGAGATGCACGAGTTAACAGTGAAGCTATCTAATAAGGTAAAAAAAGTGGTCCTTCTTCGCATCACCAAATAAAACGTGCAAAACGCAATAACCGCCCGACGCCTTACACCCCTTTTCACACACATACACATCATATATTTCTATAGGCTCGCGTTTGCGCGCGGAATTCCTTTGAAGAATTTTTTGCTGGCGCGAGTCTCAAAGAGCCGAGATGACGACAACGTTGCGACGGCGGCGCCGGCAAAACCGAGCAAATAAGAAGGTGGCGAGAGAAGAAGAAAAAAAAAACGTCGTCAGCTACTAGCTGTGTGTCAAATTGTCAAGCGTGCGAGGAAAAATGTTTCGCAGCAGACGGCCACGACGAACATACACACGAGAGCTGTGTGGAAGTCTGCGTTTTTTTCTCTCAGTAGTGCAGAGCGTAGTCTTTCACGGTGCTCAGCAGCTTGGAAACCCGAAAGATGATCGAACGTGTTTCATCAGAAAGAAGGGGGATGATGGATTATTCGTTTGAATTTTGAAAATTCGTTGTGATTTTTGTATAAATACAAGCGTTAAAATCTCAGCACGAACTCGATCGTTATTTGTTGAAATCTCGATCCATTTCCCGATACATCAGCAGCAGGAGCTCTCATCTTTCTATATACACCACCATCTTCTTCGCGAGTGTATAGCATCTCGCCTCTCAGCCAGCACACATCGCAACTTTCGCCCGACTCCTGCAACCAATGTCAATTACTTAGAGCTCGCGCCTCTCCTTGGTAATTGAATCCTCGAGAAGCTTCGCCTCTTCTACTTCTTGGCCTGTATATAGCCATCAGTACGATAAGGGCAAAGTAAAAAAGGATAAATCCACGGCCTTTTCGATAATCAACAGCAGCGACACCTGCAGCTAGTTATCTTCGCGCGGACTGTGTACAGTGTCGGCCACTCTCTACTTTTTCTAATTTCGTTTTATTTCGCAGTGGAGGACTCGAAGTTCAAAGCCTCGGATCGATGAGCTGTAAGGGGGTGGGGGATGTTGGGCGAGAAGTAGTAGTGAAGTGTATATATAGCTCGTGTTGGACTTTATTGAGAGGGTTTACCGGGTCCGCGAGGATTTAAGACGTTAATTCGAAAGCGTATGGATATTGTTCGCGCTCTGGGATTACTTTGCATGGATTATTAGATTTTGGGATTTATCAGCGAACCGATACGCGATTTTGCATATATAGGGAAAAAGGTTGACAGCATATAGTTTAATGCGGTGCGAATATACCTTGTTGTTAATAGGTCACTTACTCCACTTCGGTGATCTCCAAGTGGGTTATATTGACAAAGGCCTGGTTAGCTGTATTGACGGATATATATACGGATCAGACGTCTGGGCAACTGCTTTGGATCCGTCTCAATAATTACCGAGGCAAACTGCATCCACAAGCCGAACCTATATACATAGGTATACTACACGAATGGTCCTATGACGCAGGCCACCTCATCAGATCGATCACGAGGGAATGTTAATCGCGAAAGTTGAGGTCGATCAATTATTGATCCGGTGATCTGATAAACTTCCAAGTGAACAAGATCAACGCTCAAGTTCGAATTATCAAAGCTTCGAGATTAAGCTTCATTCTCCACACATCTGATAAAAACACAATTCAAACCTCACCGAAAACCACGTCTCGCATCAATACCTCCCAATATATTATACAATACTCCATCGTCTATATACTTCTTCCTACACCCACAGCATCTCTCATCCCACCATTCTCATATCTCCTGCCGCACGTATACCCCAAAGTCTCTCGTACAGCTCAGCATTGCAGCAGTAGCGGCAGCATCGTAGACACAAGTTCGAGCAAGCCAACGTACAAGACGCGCGATATCTATACAGCAAGCGTTGCGTCCCGGCTCTTTTCTTCACTCTGCGCAGTAGCGCATTCCCTTCACGAACAGTCGAGACACGCATATAGTTCGGATAGTCGTTATCGGTCGGCGCGGCAGCGAGGAGACGGCACGTACGTGCGTCGCGCAATGAAAACCGTCGGGGCACCGCCGAGAGATGAAATCGAGCGTACGACGCTTATACCTATACATATTGGTAGCTATACTGCTTCTGTATCTACGTTTCTATTTACGTATATCTATGATATTGGCTGGTTGCTGTGTATACGAAGACTCGAAGAGATTAGCCGATTCTGGGGGTGGAGGTGTATCGTATTGTGTATCGCGATGTGGCTTAGATTTGGAGAGAGTATGGAGATGAAGGAGTTGGTTTTAAGATCCGGGAGAAGGAGAAGCGCTTGGCTGGCTCGAGATTTGTATTGAGATTGGCTGCAACTGTTATGAATGAGGTTGAATCGATCAATGTTATAGTTTATGTGCTTCTACGCTGATGCTTGCATTAGAAAATTTATTTGTAATTTTTTGTATTTAAGTAAGTAAATAATTCGAAAAAGCTCCAAACATTCAAAGTTAACCACAGCTCAAGCACGATGAGCCTTCCAGCAGTTCTCCCTAAACTTCTTTCCACCTTTACCCACGAGGCGTGAAACATTCATACAAAATGAAGCTTCCAGAGAGCTTGCAAAGAAGCCGTGCTCCCCCTTGCGTCATCGCAATCACACCGAGAAACAGAAAGCACTTTCCCTTTTCCTGACGACGACGACCCGCAGTATCGAGAGCCGCAGAGACTTTTCTAACGAGCGAACAGCCGCGTCGCGTCTCGTAGACCCTCAGGCGCAAAAAGTAATGTTGCACGTACACACGCGACTGCCTCGCGTGAACTTTATGAATTTTTGATGGGGGCGAATAGGAGCCAGAGAGGGCGTGACGTCGGAGATTTGACGGGATCGAAAAGGAGGGATGTAAATGTGATTGTGCAAACTCGACGATTTGATCAAAGAGCAGAGACACTTTTTTTGACGAGGATGAGCGCGAAAGCTTGCGGCTGTTGATTTGTATCGACAGCAAAGCGAAAACGTATGAGAATTTTCAGTTATATTTTTGATTATTATTAAAAGTTTAAAGATTTAAGGAAATTCATCCTCAAATAGAAAAAAAGCTCCCACGCGTCAAAGAAGAAGGCAAATAATAGGAGTACAGAAAAAACAATGTATATGGAGCAGGAGAGCGTGAACGCAAAGAAGAAAAGTAAAGAATAAATATGTAGAACGAGAAAGCTATACATAAGAAGGAGGACGACGGGTTACGAGAGCTACGAAGAGAAATATGATGTACGTCGCGAAAGCGGGAGCTTTTATGAAAGGAGGTGTGCCGAGTGCGAATGAGGGTGATATAACGCGAGGGTAATGCAAAGCATGATGGAGATGGATCTACACTTTATGGTAATTACATCAGAGGATTGAATTCTTTCTAAAATGATTTGAATAGCTTCGCGAAATAAGTCGACGCTACTCGTATGGCTCGCGTGCAAGTTCCGACGTGATATTTCACTCTGGCGTTTATATTACGCTGTTGAAGAAATGTATCGCGGAAAAATTCAAAATTTAAGATCGTTCTAATAATCAAATTAAATTTTAAGAAACAGAAGCATTCGTTTCATGGTAAAATTTGTCAGGCATGACAAATCCTTTATACGAGCACTCCTCAATCTTTTTAATTACAGCGTTAATCCCACACTTCATATTCTCATTACCTGTTGCCCCTTACAGAAGATCCTCGTAATCAACGGGCCACCCCACGAATTTCCAACAACTCAGGGAGAAAGGAAGGGAGAGAGAGACAAGGAAGATGAGTCGCATTAAACGCGAACAATATAAGACGAAAATGAAACAATATTAGAAAAGGGGAAGAAACTCGCCGAAAATTCGCGACCCTCTAAGAAGCGGAGAGCAATATAAGCCAGCGAACCCTCGCAATTACGTCACACCGTCTGTTATAATAAGGTAACGGCCTCGTAAACTTTTATCGCCGGCGCTTTATTACGAGCTTGATGCGCTGCTCGCGCTTCGCGTCACGTAAAAAACGCCTATGATATTCTTGTAGGCCGTATTGTGTATCGTCATATTGGGAAATCAAACCTGGAAGGAGTTTACGAGCTTTCGGGAGAAGCGGGGATATTAAGATGTCGAAGCTGAAGGGTGCGTTATATAAAGACTCGATCGCTAATTCTTTTCAAAATCTTAACGCAAGTTTCTTTAGGTATTCGAAATGGACGTTGTATTGAAATCTGACTCCCGCAAATATCTCGGCTCTCATCGAGACGTCCAGCGGCAATAAAGAGCAGAACAGCCGAGAAGAGTCCAGTTTCAAAACGGCTTAGAGAAATCCTGCGAGACACTTCAAAAAAATCTCGTGAAATCGAGGTCGCGGCTGGAAGCTTTTGTTTCAGCTTTAAGCTGGCAATATCCCGTGGGAGGCCAGTCGGTCGTCTCGTCATCAATGGGATTATGAGGCCGATATGAGAGAGAGAGAGAGAGAAAGAGAGGAAAAAACGGCTAAGCGAAACGAGGCCAGATGGAGACGTCCCTGACTCAGCTCTCGCTGTAATACTCGCAGGAGGCGATTGAATCCGGACGAGCGCGTCGAGTAATACCTAGATTGGTATCAGCGAAGGGTTTGCCATGTTGTATATAGATATGTAGCTCGTGATGCGTATTGTTGTAGTCCAGCTCTCCAGGAAAACGGAAATCATCGGGGCAATTTGCTTCGCGAGATATGAGTATAGTCGTATAAGGCTGAGGGGCTTGCGTGGGAGTGACTGTGTATAGACGTTGCGATGGGAGCACTGGGAGAGACATACGAAGCTCTTAGCGATATTGACGAGGAGTATTCCACGGAGTTGATTGTTGGACGTGGGATTATGTTATGGCGATGAACTGATGATCTCGTGAGGATGAATATTATTTATCGACGATTGCCGGATTCTATAATAATTATATACATCAATGCGAGATGTGTATATACATTTACTATTGCATCATGGAACAAGTAGTACAAATCTTAACGATCTGGAAGAACTTTTAACAAAGCAGTTTTATAGCATGAGCGGTCCAAGCAGTAGGCCAAACCAGGCTGTTTTGTCATAGGTGGTACACCGTTATATCTAGATTCAGTGGGCAGATTTAAACGAGGGAAGTAGGAAAGTGGCTGTGCGCCACCTATCTCCACTGGGCAGAAACTACTGAAGAGTTTATTCCTGGTTTATCATCGTTACTAAGACTGATTTCACGTGCTCGCACGTCGTCGAGCTGTGGATCTTTTTTCTCCGTTCACTGAGATTATTTAGGGATGGACATAATAAAACATGACTAAAATTTACTCAGTAGTTTATTGTAGACATCATTTAGGATGCCTATTAGCTGCGTACAGATACCTCTAAATGATTGGACGGAATTGAAAGATGCGAGTTACAATACGGATCGATTTCACAATCAAGTTATAGTACGAGCGGCCCAAAAAGCAGGCCCAACAAGGCATTTTTACTTCTATAGTGCCACGCCTCTATATATCTCCAGATTTCGAAGGTAGCGTTGAGGGAGACGTAAAATCACACGTATGCGCCATCTATCTTTGCTAGCTAGATTTAAGCTTCGCTTATTTAAAATATTACTTACGACTTGGCACTGCGACGACTAATTAATCTTTTTTCACCGCGTTAGTCCATTCCCTGCACCAACATCTACCCACTTTCTCTCTCCAACCAAAACTCGCATAGCTCTTAATTCTTCACGCCATCAGGCTATATCTCCCAAACAAACGAATCCGAAAAATTTCACCTATACCCGACAAACTTTGCCGACTCTTCTCTGCACCCCTAGGCCCACATACATCTTGCCCCCTATCGAACTCGTCTCTCCTCTCTCCGTTCCGCTGCAGTATACCGACACCCAACTCCGCGAGAACTTACGAGCTTCGAAGAAGACGCGAAGGACTATTTGCGACGAAGCTGTACCCAGCGAAAAGGTACCAGTCGAATGAAGAGAGCATATAAGATATAGGCGTCTCTCTACCCAAGGGGCTACTCTCGTTCATGATGTCGGCCATGCGAAGAGGATGGGGCAAGCGAGAAAGAGAGAGAAGACTGTGCGCCTGAATCCCGACATATCTTTACCGAATGCGGAACATATTGTTCCCGTGAGAGGCGCGTGGAACCGAGAGGAGGAGATCTACGAGCTTGATTACTCGGCTGCTCCTGCTCCAAGTTTGGAGGTACGTAGGAGAGAGGAACGTACTTGTACTCGCGTGATAGCGTACTCCTCGCGTGTCTTGATGATGTAGGTGCTGATTTTGAATTATAGTACGGAGTCGTCTATTGTTAATAGTGACAGTGTGAAAGTTTAAGAAGGAATCGAATCACAAAGCGAAAAAGCTTGTACACAAGCTCCTTATCTCTCTCTCCCAGATTTCTCTCTCGCCGCGTCGATATCAGCCATAATGGGTCCGGGTAAACTTTCGCGGGTGGCGACTCTTCTCGCGGGAAAGGAATAAAAGGAAGAGAAGGGAATTTCCGAGTGGATGTGGAACTACGTCGTGTAAATTATCGCCGGTCAGAGCGTTATATTATCCCGAGCAAGTCCTAGTGCGATCCTGGTAAATCGGCTATTCCTTTGCGAAAAGAAGGGAATTGAATTTTTTTTTTTACCTTCGCTCTGTTTCTCCTTCACGTATGTGTGTAGTACACGTTCGATGTACTTTTTTCCCTTCTGAATAAATGTTTTCGTTTACTCGGAACGAGAGCGCGAAAGCTATATATATGAGTCCAATAGCTTGTGAACGATTGTTCCTTTAAATTTCTGTCTCTGTTTACGTTCGAAGGATTTTATTTAACTTTTACGCGCTTTTTTCTCGCGTGAGACGAATTAATTCGTTCCAAGATTAAACACGACTCTTCTCTCGTGCATCCGAGCTGAATTTCAAGTGTATAGCACGAGCAAATTTAATCAAGAAAAAGATCGCGGACGAAAGAAGAAGTAGAACATGTTGAACTACTCCCGATATCTTATGCGGGCCGGTACGAACTTTCTTATTTATTAAGAGGCAAAAAAAGAGTCTCCTTCGAGACCCTGAATGACAAAGGTAAAATACTAGGTACTATTGATTATTCATAATTCCGATAAAAACCACCACGACCCCTTATACTCATCCACCATCGACGAACAGATTAACGCCCCAAAGCTGCCACACGTATAGTATAATCCCGAGTCGGACGTGAGCTCGACAGCGCGGCAATCACGGGCCTTTAAACTATTAAGACATAGCGGCGCGTACAGGGGGATGTGCTTGGCCAAACAGCGGCGTACCGATTAGAAGGCGAGCCTGTAACTCCTGAAGGCACGGGACATTAAATAATTATTAGAATGGCAGGCGAAGGAGTAGAGAGTAACTATCTCAGAAATTGCTCCTTGGACAAGTGGCCTCTTCAAGAAGCAAACTATACCCTCCGGCCGTGTCACTTGACTCTTTTGATGCTCTTCTTACGCGTGTCTTACTTTTTTTCAACTTTCCGGAAAGTGTATACAGCCTTTTTACTTCGGAAGCGTCACTCGGGTTTCAGGCTATAGGAATTAGAAATTTGCATACACGTAATTGTAGAGCTTTCGAGAGAGCTTTACTGCTTTAAAGTTTTTAGAAAGGCGTCTTTAATTTTTTTAAATATAAAATTCATACCGTATATACTTTGCAATGAGAATAAAAGAAATAAGGGCAAAACATTCAGTGGGACGGGAATTTACTGAAGCTGAAAAAGTGTTGTTCACTTCGTCGAGAGGATTTCTTAGAAGTGAGTGTGCAGCGCGTGGGTTCAACGCACGCGAAAATGGAATGCAGAGCAAGGAGGCACTAGAAACTACAGCAATTAGTACGAGCTGTTTATTAAAAACCGCAAGAAAGCAAGGGTCTCCGGGAAAATTTTCCTCTCTTATACCTTCACAAAAGAAACTCGCCGAAGTTGATTTTGCAAACTCTACCGCACGTGTTTTGTAATAAAATTTTATCAACTTATACTTGTTTGCTCGCTTTTAAAATGCAAAGAAACTCCTGATGAAATCGGAATTGAGCTGCGCAAACCTGGTTATGCGCTCTCATCATGATTTCGTAGAGTTTCAATAAAAGTACGAAACAAACTTATATATACGCGCTGTAACCCGCATCGCCTCTTGTTCTCTCGCCTCATGAATTTTAATCAGCAAAACGTTGTTATCTCATTTCGAACATTCAATTTCGCACTTTCGTTAATTGCTTTCAGCATTTCGCCAGGCGGACGACGAGCAAAAAAGTTGGGAACGACGAAGAGCTGCGAGAGAGAGAGAGAGAGAGAGAGAGAGAGAGAGAGAGAGAGAGAGAGAGAGAGAGAGAGAGAGAGAGTATATAGCATGAGTCGAGGCATGAGTATCCGGGTAATCAGAAGAATGTGATTAGATGCAAAAAGTTCCCTGGCCAAGTCGCTTGAAGTCGGCCCGCGTTAAGCTATAGGTATATATGAGGAAGTTTACTCGCCGACACCGAAACATTTCCGGCTCGATTCGGATCTGGTATTCGCGAGGGATAAGTATCTGTATCCCGCCTAATGCGAGTGTAATTCGGTAAAGTTTTTCGTTAATTCCGCTAATTCAAAGATACTTTATATATGTATATACTATTATTATTTTATCCGACGCATACAAATATAATATCCTGATTTTATTTTATTTAATTAAAAGTGCCATTTGCTATAAACACAATCCCCAACAAATTCTTCCAGAGCAGTAAATATTCCAGCAAAACTTAATTACACCTACTTACTATAACCATTAGGCATACCACCCCAGGCACGAAGAAATTCACGACTCCGTCGGCCCTGACCCCTACCCTCTCAGATCCCTTAAAAATTTCACGAACTCGCTCCTTGCCGCCCGCGCAAGATAAAGTATCCGCGGAAAACGTAAACACGCGCGCAAGTTCACCCCTGGCATCGCTGTCCTGATGAAGTAGGCGCAGCGGCAAGTGTATATATATATATAGCATTTCCCCTAAGTAATCCGTAACGCGCGATGCCAAACTTCCCCTGCAATCTCGTGGCTGAAAGTCAAACTTTTCTTGTTACGCGATTTCATAAATAATTTCGGTGAAGGCAGTCGCGTAATTGCAGGTCGAGTTCTTTTTTTTTTTTGCCGGAATCTTCCGATCATTCGCTGCTAAGCGTCGGCTGGGTTATACGAGGATCGTTATTAGCCGGAAGGAGGGAGGAAATTGCTGCGTCATTCGTTTCGATGGATATAGCTGTATCATATACTTACTTTGCGAGTTTGTGTATTAGGTGATGACGTGGCTTTGCGATTATGGGCTGGGAAGTGTACTTTTGATGCTGTTTAATTTACGGGCTGAAAGTATATTATGTGGGCTGTAATGTGAAGTTTGTATAAATGTTTTTATGAGAATTCTGAGTTACGGAGCATTCGAAGTTACGGACGTGTACTTGGTACTAAAAGAGCATTATTTCCTCTCGAATCTAGCTGATCAGCGTTAACACCAGAAAGTCTCGCGAGCAGTTCATTTTCTCGTAAGTTATAACGCTGATATACGGTGAAGTTTACCGCTCGGCTGTAGCAGCGGATTGTTTAGGGTATATACACGCGCGCTTCCGGCTCAACGTGCACGAAATATGCCGAACATGCCGAGGATGCGGACTCGAGCCACTCCGGATAATTGTGGTCTGAGGGTAGGTATCGATCAGCAGAATCGAGTATTTCCTTTTTTAATATTCGATAAAATAGTTAGTTTATATGCGAGCTTGGCACGAGGATTATGAATTTTTTAATTAAAACTATCAGTACACCGACGGATTTTGTACTTACGTCAAACTTTGTTACTCTGCATCAGCAGCAGTCGAAAGTTACAAAGATGAATGACAAGATGTATCCGCTGCAGATCCCCTAGATATGTTATTATCTACGAGCGCAGTGATTATACACGTGACAGACATCTGATAACGAGGAGAACTTAATCCGCTTTGTATACATATAGGTATATGGATCTCGACTGGAGGAACAATGTTCATACTCTGCGCTATAGACTCTCTGTAAATGTGAAATATCGTAATGAAATTAAATAATATATTGTGCATACACTGTGGATTAAAATTTCAGTAGCAGATTATTCCGTTGAGATATAATCATTGGATTATACGGTAACAAGCTTCGCTTTAATTAAATCCTCATCTATACGTGACAATACCCGACGAATATTCATTTACGCCTGACTCAACATCGAGCCATTAATACATAGCGTGTACACGCAGCTAAATACACCGGTGTACCCCTTTGTTTTCCGCCCTTAAAACTTAGATAGTATATATACGCTCTCTGTGTACACCCTCTCGAGGAAATCCGATTGGAAGTTAGGCGGCTGGAGAAGAAAGACCGAGACAGATCGAATTACGAGAGACGCCTATAATACCTCTCGTTCTCAGCTCTATGTATAGGTACTATATGTATATATACATCCTATCCTTATAACTCCTAGCACCTTTTCCCCCCTGCTAGTGCTACATCAGCTTAAGGAATTTCCGAACGCAGCGCTTAATTCGGAGAACTCGTCCCTCTTGCGCGACAGATTGATAGAATTGTCGCGCTCGAACGCACTGGTTTAGCTGTGGTTAAGTGTAACGTCTGTAGGTTCATTAAAGTTTTATGAACTTTTTGGTGTGAAACGTGTAATGGAATAAGCTTTAAGTGAGTGAAATTAATAAAGATTTTATTTGATAAATTTGTTAAGTCAAGAAGCAATCGATCAGTCGTGCATACTTGAAACGATAAATCTGAAGTAAAGATTCAGGCCTGAATATAAAAACGATTTATTATTCTTGCGTAAGCAATTTTAAATATTTTAACGATTTTTTCTTGAAAAAATATACTCCGGTGGCAGCCAACCCCGCATACGCCGATTAATGAGATTTATGTGACGTTAAAGCACATAAAAGCCCGTAACGAACCACGCAGGGTCGACATATTTTTCAAAACTGCAGCTTTTCCTCGTACAAAGCGCACCTTCAAAATCCCCATACACAGAATTTTATGATCCACGAAAATCTCGTAGCCGCTCACGCTTAAAACGAAAAAAAAAAAAACAACTACCTAAATCCCGCATCAAAACACAAGAGGATCTGCCGGAAAAAGGTAAACATGCACTTTAGAGAATCGCGCATTTGTATTCCGAATCAAGAGAAGTTTAGGCCACGTCCAGTCGTAAAAAAACTTTTTTCCTGACTTTCACAATACATTCGTGGACCAACGTTTTGTTGGACTATCGGCCAAAAATTAATATTCTGCATAGAGTCGCGTATTTGAATCAGAGCTTGCGGAGAAGAAGAGAAAATACGTACACAGCGGTGGTCATGGCAGTGATAAATTAGAAAAATATTCAAAACAACTGCTCGGACGAGCGTCGCTCCGTGGGTATAGCCAGAGCGTATTTACTCTGCCGTTTTTTCTTCGTATCGGCTTTGGTTTATCCCGTAATCTCGGGCTGTGTACGTAAGCTCTCTCTTACTGTAGGTGGAAATGTGCGCTGCTTCCTTCTCGAGATCTTGCGTAGGAGAATATATAAAAGTGATGGGTGAAGGTTCGAGGTAAATTAAAAAAACGTTGGGTGTGATTTGTGCTGCGAGGACTCTTTTCAGGAGTTTTAATCAGAATTTTTGCATATTCTTATTTTAAAGGTATGTCTTATTGTTTGAATTGCAAGTTCTGGTCTATGAAAATCATTTTTAATTCACCAGATTTTCTAGGACGAGCGTATATAGCACTGATTGCATAATACAGTCTGACATGACGTAGACTGTTACTACTTCAATCTTAATGCATACATGTCTGAAGTTTGTCTCGAGAAATATTGGTTTTATTACTGCTTACAACTTAAATCATAGAGTGCGGGGAATGTCAGTTCAATAACGATCTATCAACTCACTCAACACAATTCAACGGCCGGCAATTCCTTTTGTATCGATAATTTTTACTTTACTACCATCCGATCGAACCACCATTTGAATAAAGGCTAATACACAGTCAACCAGGAAAAAAATAAATCATATCTCATCTCGTCAGACATAAATAGAATGGAAACGAGCCAGCGGAAAAAAGCCGCTCAGAGAGAGAGAGAGAGAGAGAGAGAGGGAGAGAGAGAGAGAGAGAGAGATAAAAGCCCGGGCAGGTTGATATAACACTGTAACGTTTGAATTTCTCCGAGAGGGTCTGCGCAGCGTCTTTATCTGTAAATCAAATCGCAAATGGAAGACTTACTCGACGAACCGCGAAAGCAGATACAGGAAAGCTCAGGGAATCCGGGCCGGAGATTATGCGCGGGAAATCCGCCACTGAAGCGTAAGACGCTGATTAGCCTGATACCGTCGCTCTGCTGTTACTCTTGCATTTTATGCGTCCTGTGTAAGTTTATGGTCGACGAAGCGTGTTGGGAAGAATATTCCGCTGCTGAGTGAGTGTCTCCAACTGGATTTCATCGATTTTTTCAAAATTAAACTTCGTTATACGTTCGTTATTTAATCATACTAAATCTTCCAGAGTATTCGAACCAATGAATTCTCGATCAATAAGGGAGGGATTAATAGCTATAGCTTTTGCAACGCGTGTAAAATTGGCGAAACTGGGAAATAATGGACACGAGCGACAGTCTGCAGTGTACGCGCGCGTACGAGCGTCCTTAGTATGAATAATAACGACTTCCGTCTATNGAGAAAGAGAGAGAGAGAGAGAGAGAGAGAGAGAGAGAGAGAGAGAGAGAGAGGGAGAGAGAGAGAGAGAGTAAGATAAAAGCCCGGGCAGGTTGATATAACACTGTAACGTTTGAATTTCTCCGAGAGGGTCTGCGCAGCGTCTTTATCTGTAAATCAAATCGCAAATGGAAGACTTACTCGACGAACCGCGAAAGCAGATACAGGAAAGCTCAGGGAATCCGGGCCGGAGATTATGCGCGGGAAATCCGCCACTGAAGCGTAAGACGCTGATTAGCCTGATACCGTCGCTCTGCTGTTACTCTTGCATTTTATGCGTCCTGTGTAAGTTTATGGTCGACGAAGCGTGTTGGGAAGAATATTCCGCTGCTGAGTGAGTGTCTCCAACTGGATTTCATCGATTTTTTCAAAATTAAACTTCGTTATACGTTCGTTATTTAATCATACTAAATCTTCCAGAGTATTCGAACCAATGAATTCTCGATCAATAAGGGAGGGATTAATAGCTATAGCTTTTGCAACGCGTGTAAAATTGGCGAAACTGGGAAATAATGGACACGAGCGACAGTCTGCAGTGTACGCGCGCGTACGAGCGTCCTTAGTATGAATAATAACGACTTCCGTCTATTGCTCAAACTATGGCCGAAATCTCCTTTGTTACCAGTCGTGGTTCGATATATCTTTTGTTTCCCAGCCGAAACTGCCGAAGCTTTGACCCCGACGCTATAGCCGTTCAATTGTAACGGCACCGATTCATACTACCGCGGCCAAACTTGGCTCCTTTTGTTCCCCGACAATACAGCCTGCATTCCACCTTAACCATTACATTATATCGACTTTCGCTATGCCACTCACTCTCTCTCTCTCTCTCTCTCTCTCTCTCTCCCTGTCTTTATGACCTTCTCGCAACGTATCCACTTTCGCTTTTTAGTTATATGAATCGGCTTTTTTATTATATTGTCCGGGTATCGCAGGATTATGCCGTATGCAAATCGTTTTATTGGCTCGCGCGGTTTTACGAGATGATACTCGTTAACGGATAGGTACTCTGAATCTGTTTATGCAAAAATATTCAATCGTCATTCCACACCCTATGCAAATTTCAAAGCGAATCAACTGGGCTGGAGCTGAATAAGTCTCTACTCGACGAAAAAAAAAAAAAAAAATCGAATGGTTGAAAAAAAAGGGAAACCATTAGCCGAGACTTTAATCTGCCTCGGTCCACAGGTAAATTGCTGCGATTTGCAAGCGAACCTGGGTGTCACTATGACTATACTTTCTCGATCACATATACCAGGCTGTGATTACGAGTGAAAAACGATTTCCAATACGAAACGTGCGTTTTTGAGTCTCAGCACTTCCAGAAAGTTATATGGTACATAATAATTATGCTGCTGTCGCTTCTTTGTGTAGATTAGCATATGAGTAAAATAAAAAATACATACAGCAGTAGCACCGCATCAGAAGCAACATTCACCAAAGATAATTAAAGAGCATTTTTCTTCTTCTTGTCATGGATCAACCAATTCCAGTACCACTACCCTCTAGCTCCATTATACGCCTTCTATTAAAGAGCCGAGAAAGAGAGCGTTTTGCGAGCTGGCATACGGTATATAATTCAGGCGCTCGCACCACACGAGACGCATCGAAGCAGCAGCGGCGTCTCTTTCAAGAGAGAAAAAGTCGTCACGCGAGACTCGCAAACCTTTCTTTTTCCGCGTCGCGTATAGCGCGACGTTCGTCTTTTTTCCCCTCTTTATATAATACTTTTCGTTTTATTTCGTCGACCACACGAGGACGGCTACAGAGCCACTACAACGCGCCTTTTTTTTCGCTCCACGTTCGCACTCCAGGAACCCGGAAAAATGTCGCGTTCCATATAATTACGACCTACATAGACGCGCGCAGAGGGGGAGGGTGGAGAAAAGAAGGAAAAAAAGGACAAAGCGTCAAAGGGAAAATAATTTCTGGACTGGAGAGTGAGTGAGATAGAGCTAGGCTGACTTGGGGAATTATTTTTTTTTTGCCTCGCCTCGGTGCTAGCTGCACTTCATTTTCTGGACTGTGGAGTAGCGATACGTCGAGTCGATTTGCATGTAGGTCGAATGGAGAGAGTGAGTTCTTTATGAGCGAGTTTTTATGTCCGGCTTTTATGAGGACGCGTTGACTCGAGGTGATGATTAGGTGGAAATGTTGGCGGAGCAGAACTATGAGGAAGTCGAAAAGCTACGTTGAGACGGCCGCACCACCTACACGGTAAAGGACCGACAACCGATAAGTTACCGACAGCGGCCGGTTACCACGCGAGCGTCATCATAATAAGTAAACCCGACACAGATGGCGTGCGCGCATAATGTATTGCATAGAGGGGCAAACTCGAGTATATAAGGAGCTCCGCGAACAGCAGCTAGTTATTCCTTCTCTGCTCGTCGACTGGCTCTCATTCCAGATACTCTCAACGCTGATCATACTACTCAGCTGCGAGCTCCGACTACCCGAGCGTTTAGTATATACATATGCCTTAAGCATACGTATGAAGGATACTCGAGTTTGTCATCCCCTCCTTTTGCTATCAATATGCAGAGAAGTTCTAAATAAATATTAGTGAATACTTAATACCTTGATTGTGTCAAATCATTCCCTCCTCACCCCCACCGAATCACCTCTAGTAAAGCGGGCAATATGCCCCCGTGACTATCTAGGGTGAGCTCGGTCTCAGACACACTAAGAAGGCACCCTGATACACCTTCGACGTCTGTCTAGCTGCAGCAGTCTATGTTTGGATCTAGGGGAATATCGCCCCCCGTTACGGATCAGTATACATGACTCTCAGCAATCTCTTTACGGCTACATTGCTTTCGTAGTCGGATGAGAGTAGGGAAATCCCGAATCAGCGCAACCTGTTACACGCTGACCACGGATCTTTGGCCGACTTCTAGCGCATGTACCCTCATTTCGATTCACTCGGGTTTATTTTATCTCTCGGTCTCGCGATTTCTCTTTGGAAGCAATTAGGACCGTTTCAACGTGTTTCAATGAAAAGGGTTTGAGGCTTTTAAAAAACAAGCTATAACACTGAGAGGAAAAAAGATCTACCCGCCAAGTGGTATATGAGAGCGATGCATCAGTCGTAGGAAAGAAAAGTTTTGTACTGGCCTTAATGATTTCCCTCCTGTAGTTTCTGGGTAGTAACGATAGGTGGCGTATAGACAGATTTTGATTCCTCGCATCTGAATTAGCGTGTAGAATGTATTTATAGAGGTGTGTCACCTATGTCAAAACTGCCTTGTGTCGCTTGGGTCACTAATGCTATCAACTTCATCAGCAGCTTCTAATATTATTGAATTTTTATATCCGAAAAAATGGTATTTGTTGGTGATGATAAAACTTCTGTTGCAACAATAATCTGATCATCTATTTCAAAAACGTAAAAAGTAGGCGTACTTTTGAAAAACATCAATTCACATCAACAACCAAACAAATCTCCCTGAAATTAACGTGACTGCCTTCGATCAATTAACCCAAACCCATCAAACCGTTCGCTTATTAAAACTCAACCATCAAACTTTTATCGCTGCGCAGTCAAACACAAGAAGAACCTATCGAGTCACTGCGGAGCTGGCAGATCATCCGCGAAAATTTCATATTCCCGACGAGCCGGTTATAAACCGGTGCAGAAGCGTTGAAGAGAACTTGACTCCTCGCTACGCTGCCGCCGTCGTCATCGTCTTCGTCGTCTGAGCGAAACATTATTAAATTCTTGAAAGTTCCGCGAAAATTCGGTAACCCTCTCGCACACCAGCGCAGGCGGTCCGAACGAAATATATATCTGTATCCGCGCACGAGTGCCTCATGCAGTATAATAAACCGTCGACTGGAAAATTAGGTCAGCAGTATATTTTACGTTCGAGAGTAAATAAACTTGTCCCGTCGCGAGTTATGTGTGAGCGCGCAAGCGAAGCTCACACGCAAAGTCCTAAAAATTGTTTAATAACTCGACGCAAGACCAAAAGCGATCAAGTGCCTATATAGTAGGTAAAATGTTGGCAACTATAAGTTATGTGACCATCCTAACGAATCTATCTTAGTATTATAATTATAATTCCTCCTCTAAAAAGTTATAAAATCCTTAAAGAAATTGTCAAATTTTTACAGCTTACAAAAGTTTTTCTGTATTTTTATCATTATACGCTAATGAATGTAGTGATATCAGTTTTAAAAATGTCAAGTGTTAAAAACATTAACCGCTCAATAGTAAATTTCAACGAAAAAAATAACATAATATCTGAACAACAATTTGGATTTAAAAGGAACCATTCAACCATACATGCAATCAATAAATTGACTTCGGATATCAATTGGCATCAACGTAAAAATGAATTAGTAGGCGCATGTCTTATCGATCTGAGGCGTGCCTTTGACTCCGTATGGATAGAAGCTCTCATTTTTAAGCTCTTAAAAAAAAAGTTCACATTATATCTAATTAAAATTAATTATAATATTATTACGAATAGACAATTTAAAGTAGTATGTGTCAAAATAGTATCAGATGAAACATTCAGTATTNTCAATTGGCATCAACGTAAAAATGAATTAGTAGGCGCATGTCTTATCGATCTGAGGCGTGCCTTTGACTCCGTATGGATAGAATCTCTCATTTTTAAGCTCTTAAAAAAAAGTTCACATTATATCTAATTAAAATTAATTATAATATGATTGCGAATAGACAATTTGAAGTAGTATGTGTNAATATTATTACGAATAGACAATTTAAAGTAGTATGTGTCAAAATAGTATCAGATGAAACATTCAGTATTACAAGGGGACTACAGCAAGGTACCGTAAACTCACCTACCCTGTTCAATATCTATAACTCAGACGTACTAAACATGTTTGGTCTTAATGATAATAATGACTTATACGCATTAGCATTCGCGGACGATTTAATAATTTATTACGCAAACAAAAATCTGGATAAAATACAACTAAAACTCCAAGACACATACGACAAAATAAGAAATTATTATAATAATTGGTTACTCGATATCAACGCGAGCAAATGCGAGACAATTTTGTTCATTCATAAACTATACAACTAAAATCGAAAAAAACTAAAAAGGACTGGAGAAAATTCCAATTAATGGACATAAATGACAATGCAAATGTAAAAATCCCACACAAACGAGAGGTAAAATATCTTGGAGTAACCTTGGATTACGCAAACAAAAATCTGGATAAAATACAACTAAAACTCCAAGACACATACGACAAAACNGCATTAGCATTCGCGGACGATTTAATAATTTATTACGCAAACAAAAATCTGGATAAAATACAACTAAAACTCCAAGACACATATGACAAAATAAGAAATTATTATAACAATTGGTTACTCGATATCAACGCGAGCAAATGCGAGATNGCATTAGCATTCGCGGACGATTTAATAATTTATTACGCAAACAAAAATCTGGATAAAATACAACTAAAACTCCAAGACACATACGACAAAATAAGAAATTATTATAATAATTGGTTACTCGATATCAACGCGAGCAAATGCGAGACAATTTTGTTCATTCATAAACTATACAACTAAAATCGAAAAAAACTAAAAAGGACTGGAGAAAATTCCAATTAATGGACATAAATGACAATGCAAATGTAAAAATCCCACACAAACGAGAGGTAAAATATCTTGGAGTAACCTTGGATGATAGGTTAACGTTTACTCAACATCTCAAAAACCAGCTTAGTAAAGCAAAGAAGGTATTCATGTCTCTTCATGGCTTATTTTATAATACACATCTGGAAAAGAGAGCAAAGGTTATTGCCTACCTATGCCTAATAAGGCCGATTCTGACATATGCGTGCCCCATCTGGTTCAATGTAAGTGCGCACCAATTTGAAAATTTCAGGAAATTTGAAAGAAAATGCTTAAAAATATGTCTTGAGTATTATAGAGAACCTTATCAGGATTATAAGTATCGAATAAAAAACAACAAGGTGTACAAACTTGCGGAAACGATTAGGATTGATATATTCGTTATTAAATTGATAAGAGATCATATTAAAAATGCAATGAAAAATAATAGTAACAGTTTGATAAAGGGGCCTTATTTCCCCAACGACTTATACCACGAAGACGCAATGCTAACAGGACTCGTTCCTCCTGAAACCTTTTTATACTTAGATTTAAATGGCTATATAGTCAATCTATTAGCACATCCGATAATTTATCATATCCCGAGAGATAATCGTAACAAAAAAATACTATATAAACCGCAAACAATTAGAGTATCAGACTTATATTATGATATAAAACTGAATAAACTAGATTACGAAACGATCAACAATTTTAAATATTTTAGTAAAAAGTAATAACTTAACTCACTGTAAATATGTACATAAGGAAGAGCAGTATAATGCAAATTTTTTTTTTTTTTAAATTAAAGCTAGTTTTTTTTTGTTAATCAGCACAACTTTTTCTAGTTTACAATTCTACGAAATTTAAGCATTTATGATTGCAAAGATAGATACTTTATGTTAAAACTTTTATAAAATTAATAACAGCGAGCGTTTCATTACCATTCTGTTAAAATCTAAATATGTTAAATGGTATATTTGTTTATTTCACCATGTACTCTCAAATGTAATTGTTGTGCTCAATAAACAATTATAAAAAAAAGGCGCATGCCCTAACTAGCGGATACACGCTCGCTCCAGGGGTCGTGGGTTCGATTCCCGGTGAATGCACTCGGATATTTTCTGAGCTGTCTTCAACGGGAAAAGTATCCAGGACTCTGGCTGCTTCGAGGCAGGTTTTTCCCGGAATTTTCCTCCAGTGTAATTTCGGGTTTTCCCTTGCCTCACAGCCGCAAGCTTGGGCGAATGCGAAGCAGTGGTAGGGACTTTGTGGTGTGAGGTCGATAAAGTAGGGTAGCCGTTTCCGATGCACTAAGCAGTGAACGCCGGCCTTACCGGCGGGGAGCTGGTTCCTGAAATATGGACCTTCTCCGGATGTGGCCTACACTGGAAGACGGACCCGATGCCTTATCAAGGGCAGAGAGTGTTGGCTTAACTAACACGGTGCGAGTCTGGAATATGTCCATCACCGGATATGTCTTCCAGGAAGGTTACAAAGCAGGACGGACTTGAAGAGAGGTAGGTAAATATAGGATTGGACATAACATCCACACAGAGGTGGTGGAAGGTCCCCGCCAGCTGGGCCGAGAGGCTGCGGCGGTAATGGAGTAATAAAAATAAAAAATATCAGATAATATACTTATATCATTATGTATTTATCTTAAGATTAAAAACATTCTATTATACCAATAAATGTAGCAAGAAACTACTAAGAATTCAAAGCATATACATGTGAGTATCCGTAAATATACACATAAGTGTATATTATGCATTGCACATTTTTCAATCCATTAAAAATTGCAAGAGTAATTTGATGTACGCGTTTCAGAGAATATAATATATTTTACATAGTTTGTAATTCTAAGATGAATTATTGTATGACAAAAGTATTGTCAGCGTTATCGGCATCAAAAAAGTCTATTAAATTTCTCTATCTTTGGCAAGCCTTTGAAAATAATGAATGCAGTACAGGAACGAAAGCATATCATTGTGTGAAGCCAACATTTAAAATGCAAGACGATTGTTGCTGGCTACATGCCATATAAAGTTTGAAGTTTCTCGATTCCATATCTTTAAATTACAATTATATTTGCTTCTGAAGACGGCGACATACTTATTAATTTGGCTTATAGGTAAGAATTAAAAAAAAACGATGCCAGTTCTTTGGCACAAAGCTTCCTTCAACATTATGTATTGCTTAATATCAGAATTATTTTTACTTCATATATAATTCTATCATTTTTTACCTAACATCTTATTTACTAACACTTTAAAATATTTTATTTAACGTAATCTTTGTATTATAAGGGGGACTCCACTAATTTTTGGTCAAAAACTCGAAAAAATTTTTATTATATAGATTTTAGTTGCTTATAGTTTTTATAAACATTTTGAAACCAACCACAATGTAAAAACTTAAAGTTATACCAATGTTATGGGCAAGTTGAGTAAAATATTTTACATTAGATAGCATACAAAATAAAACTTTAAAAGCGCGTTTTTTCTCGTAACTTGTTCGTTTTGACTTTAAAAAGTTCCTTGCGCGCAAGCATTTCTATTAATCCTTTGAGAAATTTTTACGCGTATTTCTTTAGAACATTTGGAACAAAACTAATATTTTAAGTTAAGGTATCTGTTTTAGAAAAAATTTGTTTTATTATAAATATTAGTAAATTAATATGGGTTTTTCATAGATTTAGCTTGTTTGATTAAATTCTTGATTTAATTACAGATGAAATATGAGAGTTTCCGTATAAAAAAATATTAACTTTTGTTTAAGTAACGAGGTAAAATGAATGTCCCAAAATTTCCTTTGGATTAATTTAGTCGAAGCCCTGTGCGCAAGCAACCTTTTTCAAAATCCTTTAATTTTAATGCATTATTTTTTGGTTTTATATCATAACTTGAGTATATGTGTATAAAAATGCGCCAAAAGTTGCTATGTAACTTCTTTTATCACCGACAATCAAACCTAAAATCTGACAATGGATGGGGGCAAAAGGTAAGAGAAAAATTAAAAAAATCAAGTGAGTCCACCTTAATTAGCATTCTAAATGATATCGTTTCCTCACCACCAAGCGGTAGATATCTCGGCGCGTTTTTTTTTTGTAAGGAAATGTAACAGTTTTCTTATCTCAATATTTGTCTATTAACTAAGCTGAAGTATTTTTCTATTTTCTTTTACATTTCCTTAAAACAATGTTTTATATCTCACCATTTAATGGGATTTACATATAGAAGTCTTAAAATGGATGATATAAAACTTTGTTTAAAGTGGTATCCCCAATCGCATAATATTTTTTAAACTGAATGAAGTGGATAAGTTATACTTTCCATCTGATTTATATTAATGATATATTTCTGTTGCAAAAGGATAAAGAAAGCAATATAATGCACAATATTATGCGAAAAGGCCTAATCCACTTTATTTTTACTTTTATTTAAAATTATTTTTCAATTATTGATTTATTACCTCTCATTGGTGATGGAGAGTGGATCCTCGAGTGAAGCGATATCCAGATCTAAAATAGGATACGTGTTGGTTGTTGCATCCTGCTGAATATCGTTGATTTCGACGATGCAATCGATGAGCTCAACTTGAAGATGAGTTTCTTCTTGGTTGTCACTGTTGCCACTTTCGGCCTGTAAAATTCTATTCACAGCTACAGCCGCAGCGGCATTGTTGAATTCATCCGCATCAGCCTTTTCCTTCCGCTCATATTCTAATATATCTGTAAAAAAAAAATATTACAAAAATATTTAATATAATTTTAGACACATATTGAATTTATAAATAAATAGATTGAATTCTCACCAGTAAGTAGGTGTCTGCACGCTGGAAAGTCTGCTCCTCTACGCATAAGCCGCTTAGTTTCTTGGTAAGAGGTTGGCTGTGGTGTTTCTTTGATTCCTTCTTCTGAAAATAAAGAAATGAGTTTTTTAATAAATTTTCGTCTTGTCTCTATATATATAGATCGATATATCTTCTCATACGTAGTTTCGTATTATGTCAGTGAGAAAATACACGTAAAGTCAATTAATACCTGCAGGCTATCTTTTAAAAAAATTTTACACGAATATGCATATAATAGTTTGCATATATAGCAAGCGATGAATTGATATAACGATCGATATTTTCATCAGCGCTCTGCGTTAGTAAGTCCGAAAGCAGTACGCGGCTTGTATTGGGAGTATAGAGGGTAGAGAGAAGGAGAGTAAACTGCCTGCTGGCAGGCCTTTTCACGGTGGTGCTAGTAACGAGAAAAATTCCGGTAGAGGCGTTGCTGTTCTTATTTCCTACTGTTAAGACTCATATCTCGTTATCCTCTCTTAAAAAGGTGATGTGAAGCATTTGATTGATGTCCAATTGCCTGGTACAAGAATTAAGGAACGCGAATTAGAAACGCAACATAACCTACAAACGCTTTGAACTGTTAATGCTCAGCAGGCGGCAAAATTTAAAATCATTCTGGAAAGATATAACTGATGGTATAATATGAGGTGCGCGAAGCGCACTTAAATTTCCTAGTGGTATAAAAACGACAAAGATAGCCTCTTAAATGTTTGCAGTAACTTAATTATAATTTAAAAAATATTAAAATTATATGGGACGTTCCACGTCAAACGTAACAAAGCTCTGCCCAAAATTCCTTTTAACCTAAAAATTTTTAAATACATGGAAAATTTATGATTTTTTATGTACTTTCGATTGCTGAGTGGCGTTTTTTAAAATTTTGTTCCCAGACGGAGCTACGCGTTCCCTAACCTTAAAAAAATACTGCTTTACGAAATGATCAAGCTGTCAGAAATCACAGGGGCTCAGAAAAATTCCAAGCAACGACTATTGTCATGTATTTTGTGCTGCTAAACACGAATCCGGCGGTATTTTTCACCGATACCTCAAGTGTCCGTTCGTAACCGCAAAAAACATCCCCCAAAATTGCTGTCCTGCTAAAAATAATCAAATAAAAGCCATAGAAAAAATTTTATTGAATCTAGTCTAAATCTGGAATCCTAAAAATGCAATAGAGTAACAAACTTTAATTCTATAAAATTAAATGAATTTATGTTTCATAGATCAATTAAGATGATATAAGCTATTTCTTCGACTGTATAATGATTTTATGATATAAATTCGCTTATTTGATTTAATCGATTCTAATTGGTTTTTAAAAATTACAGTATTATGATAATTTAATGTTTATAATAGAGAATACAACAAAATGATAATTTGTATTAATTTGACTTATAAAATTGTATGATATTTTGTATTTAATTGATTTTAATAGGAGATAATGCCAATAGCAATGCTATTAGTATTAATTGATTAAAATGTATGATATTTAATTATTTAATTGATTTGAATGGAGAAAACGCCAATAAAATGCTATTATATTGTGTTGACTACAAACTATTGTAGATGCTTTTTTATTGATATTAATAGGGAGAATAGTAGATTAATGCGGCAAGGAGTCAAATACGAGAATGGTCTCAATCGCATATAATTTTTGCCCGAGCCGAAGGCGAAAGCGAAAAATATGCGATCTAAGGGCTTAAGCACGATTGAAGGTTTATCCTGGTGATGGACGTTAGGAAAACTATTGACAGGAGTATTTTCATGTATTTTTGTGCTGTTGAACAGAATGCAGTGGTATTTCTTACTCAATACCGCAAGCGTTCGTCCTAACTTCACCCCCCCCCAAAAAAAATTGCTGTTTCGCGCAGTTTGTGAGAGGTATCCTTGATTCGACGTTTAGGAAAACTATTTGAAGAGACGTATTTTATGTATTTTGTGCTGCTGAACACAAATCCGGCGGTATTTTTACCATACCTCAAGCGTTCGTTCTAAGCCAAAAAACATCCCCAAAATTGCTTGTTTTACGAGGTAAAGAAATTTACGTCTAGAGGAAAATCATTGACGAAGGCAATTTTTATGAATTTTGAACCATTGAATTTGAACACGAAGCAAAATTTTTTTTTTACATTTACTGCAGTGCACTCAAAAAAGTAACTGATTACTGATTATATGGTTACTGTGCAACATTTTTATTAATATTATAGGAAATTGAACGCCATATGGAATTCACTAAAGGATTGACGTAATCGGGTTAATTAAATCAATAAATTGACTAAAATTACAGGTATTTTAATCATTTTTCAAAAGGAATCAGTCCATTTTATCTATTTATTTTTTGGAACGTACAGTCCAGTGCAGAAATCCATAAATCAGTATACACGACAAAAATGCTTTAACAGGTATAAAGTACGTCCATCTAATTCTTTAGGTTTTAAAAGCATTTGGGTTTTAATCGAATGTACTTAACTAATAGGATAAAAAAAAGACGCTGCCAAGTCATTGGCACTTAGCTTCCTCCTATTCTGCTAGTGGAAGATAATTACATGGACAATCAACTCATTCTTTGATTTAAATATTCGCTACTATTGATACTTAAAGGATAGGTTTACTCGAATTCAAAATCAGAAACATATATGCACGTCCAATCTTATTACGATCGATCACGTAGTTCCACAATTATAACAGTATACGTACGCACGCAATGCACGACGCACGCACGCACACACCACACACAAGACCAAAACATCTGCACGGACATTTTATAAAACCATGAAAACTCTCAAAATATACTAAGCTTTAATTATCAAATTATATGGGTTAACAAAAATAATAATTTCAGTCACACAGAGTATAAGGGTGAGAGTTGAAAGATTTGAATCTTAATATCTTTTTACTAAAAGGTTTCATAAGCTACAAAAAGAACTAGCCGAGTGATCAAAAGATAATCATTTTCCTAAAATTATCCTTTCCCGAATCGTACGACATAAAAAAACCATTTTTTGTTTTTGATTTTTTATCTCAAAAACTAGTCTCCAAAATTGCTTAAAATTTTTACAACTAGTAGATATCGTTGTTTTATTGTCATGAATTTTTTAAACATATTTAACTTATTTATTTTTTGAGTAATCTATGTTTATCGAAAAATTGACATATAGTAATATAGTTTAATTACCTTCAATAATATATATTTTTTAAGAATGATTTCGCTATTTAGTTTTGAGTTATAACGATTTAAAAAATGCCTGTATGTGTATAATAAAGAACGACGTAACGATAATATAAATTTTAAGGTAAAAACACTAAGGCAATTTTACTCTTTCAGGTACATATTAAGCATTTACTTTTATTAACTTTTCGATAACTTTGTTGTGCAAAAACGGAAATCTTCAAACTAAAAAGATCCACTATAAAAAGAAACGCGTATATAATTTAAGAAGGACTTTCGTCCACTATCTTCTAGGCAAAACAAAGAAAATGAGACTTTGTGGGTTAAAATCCACCAAGTAGAAGCTGAGAAACAGCGTATACATACGCCACACACACACACACACACACACACACACACACACACACACGACCACACCACGGACAACAAAGGGGTCGCACACAACACACACACAGACGACGAACACACACACGCCACACACGCACACCACACACACACACACCCCTTCATTGCGTACGGACATTTTCTAAAAATATCACTTTTTCGACTAAAAATCATCAAAACACTTCACATGTTTATTTTACAACTGCCAAAAATTCATATACAAGCTTCCTTTAGGAAGGAGAAATCATTTCAGAAAGTATGGTTGCATCAAAAGTGAAATAAATAAGTTATTACAAATGAAATATTTTAAGGCTTTTAAATCATTTAAATTTGTGTTTATCTTTGCTGTACTATATTATATGGTAAAAGTATATGCCACAGTTCACAGACGACCTAACAAAGCATTTTAGTTAAAAATTAGCAATATATTACTGTATGTATTTGCACATACATAATTAATTATGTAGGATGCCGACAGGCGTCGACACTGTATGACTAGTGAGCACTATATCTAGTCTTCTTTCACTTATGGCTCTAAGGGTCGGACTGTTGCTATTAGGAAAGTTGAAAAACAACAACGGTTGGTGCTTAAGTATCGTTAATAGACCAAAGTTGTTGCTATTCTCCCATAACCCTGTATACGAGATGAACCTCCTTCATTGGATCATCTCTCTCATCCTTTAATTGCGCGAACGCACCGCTCGCAATGTTAAACTAGCGACTTTTTCGCCGCCATTTCTCTGACCGCGAATTAACTTTATACTCCAATATTACCTTATTATTAATTTTTGTTAACGTAAATTTTAGGATCTACAAATTTACGAACTCCAATACAAGGCAGTACATATTGGCAACATAATTCTCATAATTTTAGAATATTCAAAATAAACACATTAGTTTAACAATTATCCGGTCGGATCTAGAGCTATTCGCAAATTCCTCGCGGCGCTTGCTGTCAGGTGGCAGAAATCCGGATTTGTGCATACATTATGTTTTTCACATTGAAATATATAAGAAAAATCTATGTTCTAAAGTGCCAAAAATCAATAGCTGACCGCTATTTTCCGTATCAGTAAAGTATAAAATTAAAACTAGTGTCAAAATAAGACATCAGTCTGTATGTGAAAATGGAACAGCATGAAGATGCAACAGGATTTCGCACTTGATACGGAGCGCTCGGTAGGCGGTTTCGAAGCTCTAGATCCACAGCTCCACCTTAAAAAGCTCATAAATTACGTATTATGCCATAATATTTACCTCTGATACAAACTCAATTTTGCATTAATATAACTCATATCGATAACAGCTCAACGGTAAGCATATTACCGTGGAACGTTTTGAAATGGCGCAACGTAAGTAGGTTTACTTTTCAGAATCGATCGCTCTGATGGAGCATTAAAAAACGCGTTCGACATGAATATGTACCGTCGGTGTAATGACAAGCTGTTGGTATTAACAGTATGCGATGCTGAGTGGAATACACACAGTATCTTCAGGTGGAGGCTTCAAGATCGTCGTTATGCGGTGGCGGCTTCAAGAACGTCGGTATGCCAGAAGAGGCTTAAGAACGTCATAATCCTATGAAGACTATCAAGAACGTGAGTATCTAGGACTGGCTTTAGAAAAGCCATTTTACTTTCGTGATTTTTGCTAAATAAAGGCGATAAAAGATGTTAATTAGTGTAATAGTTGACGCGAACGTGCATATCGGACGTCGTGAACACCGCACTCGGGATAACCGACGATCTGAAGCCTCAGCTAGATACGGTGTTATTCCTCGCCGTCGAATGTACGATAATCATAAAATTACTCGAATTCGGGATGAGGCAAACGGCATACATGCGATTTTCGCATTGAGATGGGTTCGAATGAATAATATCACTTTGAGACGCGGAATTTTGTACTATTAGGACATTGCGTGAATATAGTGTAATTTTAATTTTTCGGCGAAATTTAAGGTTTTTCATTTTGAATATGGACAAACAGTGCATTCATTTAAATAAAAGAATTTTGTACATAGCTGATGGTTTGTTCGAATCTGTCGACTGGGACTTTGATGCCTTCTTTCACAGTTTTCGACGCCAATAATGTCAAGTTATTTCCACTACCTGTTTCTTCGCGACTCTACTGCGACTGATGAAATAGGCTTCTGCTACATGCTTTTTATAGCTTTGCCTATCGGAACCGTAAATTCTTCGTCTAAGAGGTCGCTAGTGAGCGATTAATTTAGGGGAGTTGTCGCACGGCTTCCCTCGCTCCTATTGGTTAGTTAACAGTATTAAAAGGGGCGAGATTTGTTAAAGTTACCCACCTGCTGAGATTGCCCACCCCTTTCCCTTTACAGACTAACACGTCATAGGATAGCAGAAACATCCAGGTGTGAGTAAAATACATCTATTAAGGTATACACACCCCCTCCCAGACGCAATTAACGGTACCTATATGGACAGTCAAGGTGAATAAGAGATATATATATAAAAATTTAGTAAGAAAAATTTAGTAGATATATATATATATATATATATGTATAAATTATCTTACTAAACTTTTTCTTACTAAATTATTAACATGTCTGCTGTTCCAGAGTACGCATAAAAAAGGAACTACAAAATTAACGCATGTATTGTATTTAATGATTGTGTTTTTGGTTTCATACACATTGGCGTCGGAAGTTTATGTTAAAATTGTTGTAAGACGTTTTTGTTTTTTACTATCTGATTAAAAATAATGCGTCATTGCTTTATCAAATTTTGCTGCTCAACAACCAACCGATTTTCGCCATTGTGGTAATAGAATGCCAAGTCTTCGGCAGTCGCGAACATAAGTCGAAAATCACTTACTCTGCAAGAGCATTCGTAGCATTTCGTGAAAGGAATATCGAGAATGTTTATGGGTTTTCCTTCATTTTCACATGACATTTGCTCGCCTAGAATTTATCCAAGTAAAATATATTTTATTGCTTTTGTTTAATCATTTCATGTATTACTGTTGTCTATTTTTTACCTGTTATCTGTACTGCTTCAGTTTTGCAACTCTGACAGGTGATCCAGAATAAATAGAAGAAACAAATTTTAAAGCTAAATGTTTGCATCTTGTTGATTTTGGCAGCAAATAGCATCAATGGAGTGTACTGTACTGTATTTGTCTATATAGACTTTGTTGTCGGCGTGGAGTATACGTAGAATTGTAGCAGGTGCTCAGACGGGTTGATTTATTGCTCTTTCTAGCGAAAGGTACTAATAAAATATGTATTAGAGTTTTGGTCCGTATACGTGAGGTCGGAATATCTGCGGGTCAGGGGGGAGCGACTCGACCGGATATTTACTGTTTCCAGCTATACTGTGCACTTAGTTCAATTAGAAGGTTGAATACAAGATATATATATATATATATATATATATATATATATATTTCTAAACCGTTATATAAAAGCATAGAATCCATAAACGTTCTATACGAGTGTATAAGTATGGTTTTAATTCTGTGGCCTACAGGCAAAACGACATAAGTCCAATGTTTGCGAAAATCGAGATAAATGTGGATTTCATATCTTCAAATAGCCCTTTTCATGTAAAAATGTCGGGGTTTGCCAAAAGGTTGCCCTAATGCTAATAGATACACTCAAGAAATAAGTCCATAACTGCAGTTTTCCGATTTTGTTTCCGATAAAACGACATAAGTCCACTTCCAAATGAGTTTCTTTATGTAGGAGTGGCTTCTCTGGGACTTGGTTTTGTTGATTTGTAACCCGTTTCCAGACGTTCCAAAGGTTATTTCGGAGAAACCACCAATAATCAGTAAATATTAGGGGAAGAAAACCAATAATGGACTTATGTCATTTAGTTTTGCAGTTATGGACTTGTAGACTGGAAGTAGAATTGTGGAATTGTTTTAAGAACTTATTCGAGTACAACGTTGTATGGCTGGTGTGCCGATTACCTCGCAATAAGTCTTGAAATGCGCGTTTTGCGGGCGAGAACCGCAGTGTGAATAAGTCTAGAGCTCCCGACATAACGACATAACTCGATCCTTTTATGACATTGCACGAAGCAGCAAAGGTTTAACTCGGTCATACTGGCGCGTGGATATATACACTGAATGTGTGAACTAACCTGTACCGTATCGCGCCCCATCTCGTTTGCTCCGATCTTACATATAAATCTGAACATTGAAACCGCTTTTTCTCAAAAAGACGAAAAGTGGACTTATGTCATTTTGTTTGTCGGCCACAGAATAATACTTGCCTATATGGTTGTTTCATCGGTTTACCGGTTATAAATGAAGTGTAATGTGTGATTTGAAGCGTTTTAATTAGAAATTATTTTTTCAACCTTGATTGCGTATCCCGGCATGAATCATTATATTTTCATTTCAGACTGCAGCTAGGAAAAAATTTGAATTATCTACAACTACTTTGTTTAAAAAAATATATTACAGAGGAAAATAACAAAACGGGTGTGCAAAATACGATCGGAATACCTGATTTTGCGTGGGATGCAGTCCGAAAATATTCACCAAATTTGAAAGTTCATTGCATGAGCATTTGGATCAATTCATTTAAAAAACAGCATATATATATAATAACATAGAATATTATCTTTCGTTAAAAAAATTATTACCTTTCAGTTCATTCATTTAAAAAACAGCATATATATATATATATATACACACACACAATAACGTAGAATATTATCTTTCGTTCAAAAAATTATTACCTTTCAGTTGGAATGCCAGAATATGATTTGCATAAAAGGTTGTTTACGCAAAGCATACCTTTGCAATAAGCTCTTCTTTTTTCAACGAATCAGAAAATATATATTCTTCAATAATCGCCCATCTATGCTGGACTGCACTTTTAAAACAATACCCGTTTTAAATGACTATTATCCAGAGTACGTGATAAAAAAAGGAACAACAAAATTAACGCATGTATTTGTATTTAATGATGTGTTTTGGTTTCATACAGCATTGGCTCGGAGTGTTAGTTAAAATTGTTGTAAGACCGTTTTTGTTTTTTACTATCTGATTAAAAATAATGCGTCATTGCTTTATCAAATTTTGCTGCTCAACAACCAACCGATTTTCGCCATCGTGGTAATAGAATGCCAAGTCTTCGGCAGTCGCGAACATAAGTCGAAAATGATTCACAATGACACTGTAAATCGTCTGGTGTACATTCGCACATATCCTTGAGGCACGTCTCATAATATGATGTCGGATTAATTTTCTTCAAGCATTTTTCGAATGCAGATCCTCTAATATAGTTGCAAAGTCTTAAAAAAGGAAACGGAATATAAATTATTGTATATTATCAACCAATGGCATTCTTGTATAAAGAATTCCACAATATACACCTACCTACGATGCTTAAGTGGATCACAGCCTCGTATTCCGTATTCTCTGGTTTCCAAACAAACTTCATCACCTTCAGTCCAAGATTGTGCAAAAATAGCAGGATTGTCGACTAATATTCCTTCTTGAGTTGTTAACTCGTCGTCAATTATCGAATTGAAGTTACCGCATAGACCGCACATTTTCTTTCGATAACTATTCGGAACAGTCACTTCGAGGAAGCCTAAATTATTCCAAACGATTCCTATACCCATTTTCGTAGTAAGAATAATATTTTCACCAACATTGGTGATTTCCAAATACTTTTTCTGTCGATATGGCAAATCAACAACTTTGTCGTTTACTTTGGTACCTTTATCCTGATGAAAATCAACTTTTATATTTTCTAGACTCAACGATACCTCTTTTATTGTAGCAATGTTTTCGGTGATAGTTGTTTGTAATGTCACATTGAATCTTTCACTATCGCAATCACTAACCAAGCGATATTTACATGAGCCGATAAAAGTGTACAATTTTCCGTCGAAGCTTCGAAAATGCGATCCACCGAAAACTGTACATACCCCATCATCTGTCAAAAATAACCCATATTTAATTTTGTATTTTTAAATAAATATAACTTTAGCAACTTGTACATACTTTCTATGCACACTGGACAACATTGACCGTCGGGTATTTTCAAAACTGAATTTGGAGAACAAGCTTTTGAAAAGCTACACATCACTGGACCACACTTTATTCTGCCTTGACTGCATTGACAATTCTCACATGTTGTGGTATTCCAAGTTTCTCCAGTCTGTAAAAAAGTGTATGACAAACGATGGATTATTATTGATTCTCAGTTCAAACATTATATGTTAATAGAAAATATTAGTTTATCATTAATTATAACCAACATTATAAGTAATATTGTCATAAAGACAACTGCTCGGTCGATTTATTTTATTTTTCTTCTCTCTACTCTCATTGAATTGAGGCAAAACGATTTGCATTTCGTTTAGTTTTATTAGTTCCGCGATGTTTTTATTCGAAATTTCATTAGGATGAACTCTGCATTGAGTACAGCATTGACCTGGTAAAACTTCTTGATCTTTTCGTTTGCATCTCAAAACTGGACAGTTTTTTCTTTCACATTCTATATTCGAATCTTTGCAAGAGCATTTTGTACAAGCATCTACAACAAATTCTGTTCCATGTTTATACTTTTTTGCTCCAAACTGACATCCACCTCCTTCATCATCTATGAATTTACTAGTACCTGTAAAGTAGTCAAAGCATATTAAAGTAAACGTTTTCTTTTTCAACAATTGTGAAATATAAATTTTAATAACCTTCACAATGAGGACAACAGTTTCCAGAAGTATAATTAACTTTTGATTGAGGACAGTTCAGTACGGGACATGCCTTTTTCCTGCATGTGAGCGTTTCCGAAGAGCAGCCACAAGAAAGACAAGGATCATTAGATTTTAATCGCGTTTCTCCATAAATTATTTTTTTATCGTTCACTTTACAACCTGAATCGACAAATTATAAAAAAAATTTACTGTGCGATCTTTCAGTTTTATAATGAAGATGGATAAAAAAAAAATGTGATTTTACCAGAACACGTGGGACAGCATTTGCCAGGCGCGGAAGGTGATGGATTATCGCATGGTGTATGACAGTGAATTCGAGACTTTGTGATAACTCCAGCGTTACACGTAAATAATTCACATGGATCTCTTAGTCCTGTCCACTCGAACCCTGATTCATAAAACACGTCGTTTTTCATGCAACCTGAAAATTATAATGTTCTCTAGGTAAAAAGGTTACTGGAAAAAATTCTTCGTCATGCATGTACCTTTGCATTTTGGACAGCAGAAGCTGTCTTCTGTATCTTGAATAACAGAGTGGCAGCCTTCTACAGTGGTGCAATTCATCTTTGAACACTCGACTAATTTATCCTGAATGAATAAAAAATTTATAATAGTTTATAATCTTTTTTAATAAATATTTATAAGTCGTCTCGATCCCATTCACTTACTCGGCAAGAGCACTCGTAGCATTTCGTGAAAGGAATATCGAGAATGGTTATGGGTTCTCCTTCATTTTCACATGACATTTGCTCGCCTAAAATGTATCCAAGTAAAATATATTTTTTATTGCGTTTGTTTAATCATTTCATATATTACTGTTGTCTATTTTTTACCTGTTATCTGTACTGCTTCAGTTTTGCAACTCTGACAGGTGATCCAGAATAAATAGAAGAAACAAATTTTAAAGCTAAATGTTTGCATCTTGTTGATTTTGGCAGCAAATAGCATCAATGGAGTGTACTGTACTGTATTTGTCTATATAGACTTTGTTGTCGGCGTGGAGTATACGTAGAATTGTAGCAGGTGCTCAGACGGGTTGATTTATTGCTCTTTCTAGCGAAAGGTACTAATAAAATATGTATGAGAGTTTTGGTCCGTATACCTGAGGTCGGAATATCTGCGGGTCAGGGGGGAGCGACTCGACCGGATATTTACTGTTTCCAGCTATACTGTGCACTTAGTTCCCCGAACGTTACTGAACTTGCCTGGACAAGAAAGAACGACACTTGGAATTGTGTGCGATAATACGAGCATCGCGGTATGAATAACCCGAATCGTTAAGCCGTTCTGAACCTTGATGCGGTCATGCAATAATGTAATATACAGTAACAGCTGATGCGGCGTCTCAATAATTCAGATAGACACGTTTTCGAGTTTGCAAAAGTATACTCATTTCCAACCTCACAGTGTTGCAGTTTACCTTGTCTCAAAATGCAGATGTGTAAAATATAGATAACCCTTTAGCGAACAATTTTTTTCACGACGCTGTAAGCTATTCCGAATATTTGTAAATAGTCAACAGCAAAGTAAGAACACTTGTTTGTTTTAAAGAATAAATTTATGCACAATCACGTTCACATACTTGCACTAACACTTTCTTAATCAACAAAAGAAATATCCGTCGTTTGATAGTTTTTCTTAAAAAGTAATGCTTGTTGATAGTTGATAGCTTATAGAATAAGTTCATTGCGAACAAGGTGTCGTTATAAATTAAAGATGATTATTTTCAAAAAACTTTTAAGCGCGTATATTATGCACATAAAAACGTATACAAAGTTTGTAGAGTAGCGAATTATAAAAAATAAATCGGTCTTCTGAAAATTAAAATCAAATGTCGGGAGTACGAGTGTTATTGTCTTTATTTATACGAGCTTTGTGGCTTTCACAATTCACAATAGTTGTGCTCTTCGTTCTACATATTGACACCGATAATAGATCACAGCTCGAAGTATATAAGTGTATAGGCACGACATAATCCTCAACACATCGAATAATTATCAAGCGAAGGCTCTCGATTCACGAGATCATTATATAGTAATCACGTTGATTGTCGAAACCTCTGGTTTGTTTATTTCTAGGACTAAAATCAGCTTATATTATATCAAAATTGTGCGAATTAACAATTCCTACTTTTGAATAAGAATTTTACACACAAAAAAAAACATATTATAATTATACTTTCGAGGCAAACGTCCAGTATTTTAACAATTACATGCCAGTTTATGAATATGCAAAAAGGCAGAGGTTAAACGCGTACAATTATTTGTTTTATATAAATTCTGGAACTGCATAGAGCGTAAATCCTTTAGTGGGCAATTTATTTATTTGCCAACAATAATCATCTTATTTGTACCCTACGTGGATAAATATAAATAACATTTATAAGTAAAACATGAAAGCAAAAAACGTCATCTAGTATAATCAAATTTTGATTGTACCTTTTCGTTTGCATACGATTCATTTGCTTATTGTAAAATATAAAATTATACTTTATTATTATAAAATTAATTCTAAGAAATTTTATTTTCATAAGCAGTTGTTTTTCTTATAATTCATAATATTTATAGTTTCGACCGTAAAATTAATTTGCTAAATAATATCATTACAACCCTGGTAGAAATGTTAACCAACGGTTTAGCATCCGTTCGGCAAATCGCAACGAGTTTGCCAACGGTTCAACCAACCGTTGGTTTAAAGTACTGTTAATTTCGTCACGAAATAAGAAATCCCTTAGCCAACTGTTCGTCCAACCGTTGGTTTAACATACTGCAAATTCCCGTACTACACTAGCGATCCGTTGGCCAACGGATCCTTAACCTTGAAATCACAAAAGTAAATTAAGTTACACATTAAAGTCATATATTCAAATTTGTAAAAAAACTAAATTGTTATTAAATTAGTGTTAGAAAATTATTTTTTGGAAAATTAATTTTGAGGTTAATTAAAGATGACGATTATAAAATCAATTCAAAAGAGGATAAGGTGATTCAAAAGAATCGTTCCTTTGTAATTGATTTTAACAATTTTCTTCTTTCTTTCAATCAAAATTTCTATTTCTTCCGGAATCTTGATATCTTTTACTGAATACTGCTCTTGTTCAATCTCTTCGCGTATTGAGAAATTAAGTGCTTTGGAGATCTCAAAAGACTAGTCATTTTTCCAAGCTACGATTCAAAGGCAAAAGCACTGATTTCATCCGCATGCTCCAGAGGCTGACCACGCACATGTATAGCACTGCACTGTCCGCTCCAGACACCACGCATCAGGCGTGTGTATACACGCACACACACACACATGTGTATAATACTCAGACCACGCGTACATGTTGACATAAGCTCTCATTTTCAATAAGATATTTAATGGAATATTTGCAATGGAAATGTTTTTGACAGAAACACCCTCCTCAATGGGCTGTTGCAATATGTCGTTTTTTACGAAAGTCTAGCAGAATTATGATTTCCAACAAAGACTAACATAACTCAATTTTTTTTGCCCTTTTGTTAGTAGTTATTTCTTTTAAGGAAAACGGCAAATATTGAGTTGCGCTAGTCTTCGTTGGAATTGTTAAATATTGATATCGGCCCAAGAGCAGCAGCGTAGTAGGCTATAGGACTTTTTATCGGGTGTTACGGCGGGTATGCTAAGCTTGAAGCTGGTGGGGCTTTTGTCGCTGCCGATCTCCAGGAACATGTCGGTTCAATGACGTCCACCTCCTCCTCGTTCTCGAAGTTGATGAGATTGTTGCCATAGTCGATCGCATTCCGACTCGAAGTTCTTGTGCTCTGCTTGGGCCTGACGCACCATTCGGCAGCTGCTGCAGCTTTTGCTTATAAGCAAGGACTTCTCCA
>VCDM03003281.1:5117-27408 GCA_012977825.3 Pteromalus puparum
GTTAGCACAGATCAACTTATGCGCGAAGAGTAGCACGATCAATTTATGCGCGAAGAGTAGCACTTGATACCGCAACTATTTATCCTTTAAAATGTCATTAACAAGAGCTAGTTAATATAAACATGTAATTACACTGCAAAAATAGCACTAAGTGAAAAAGAAAAAAGCTGACCTTGAGGCGATGGTTACTAAAACGCCTTGTACCATCAAAATACCCCGACGTTTTATAATTCGATTGTAAATTATATAAAATAAATCGGGGTAAATAGTTTTTCTTACGTTAAATTTCATGGTGGCCCTGAAAAAGGCGCCGATTTGCATTATTAGTCGTCCTGGGATGTCGAGTAGTACGCTTGAATTTCGTACAAGACTCGAACATCTCTCATGATCCTCGATATTCGACGTTGGATGCGGCAAGTGCTTCAAATGAACTGCATCATTCGCTATGATACCAATCATCTTGAAATACTCGTTCTTCCTCCTTCATCTCTCTCTTTTCGTCGGAACACGTTATGGCCTCCCGAGCGGATAAACACATCTTGCGACAGTCGGCGCTTCGACTAGAATAAGTCTTATTGGCCCGACATGACTTTTTTTATGTCTAGCGACGGGAGGAAGTCGAAAGAGTTTTTTTCCAACGTTAAACATATTTTTGGTGGCCCTGAAAAGGCCGATTGCTTTTTTTGATCGACTCATGTTGCTTCGCGCTCTCCTGACGGTCATATAGGTGAGCTGCATTGCTTTAGTTTTACGCAGCTCCGTTGTCTCTTCCCTTGCTGCGGCTCCGAGGCCGCCTCATTGTGTCGCGTTGTATAATGATCACTTTTCGCTCGTTTTCTTAGGTCGGAGAAGTCGCCAGTTTGACACCTCGTCCGCGGTGGCTTGATGATGCGTCGTCTTTTGGTTTGTGCGCATTCCTTCGGCGTCTCGCAGGCGCCACTTGCTACGGTAAATGGTCGTCTCTCTTCCGATACTCTTAATACGTCCTTTCTCCGGATTATATGCCACAGTCATTGGACGAGCGAACTCTACTGCATTACTCTGTGTTGGACGCAAAGCGACTTCCGCAGGATAACACGGTAAAGGCTCCCTCGCCATATGACTGCGGTCTGCCGAAGAGGTTGCTGCTGCTGCTGTTGACTGCTTCATTTTTCAGGAACGGCTGATACCGCTCGTCAAAACGCGCTTTTCTCTATTCCTTCACGCGCTTCTTTACCGAACCAATGGCGTGCGCGGAAGGAGTGGGGGTATCTCGCTCGCTTCTAACTCTTGCTCGTATCGCTGGGAATCATGGAGAGCTCTCGAAGGTTCGGCGAGCGATTGCAATCCGCACGTCGTCCGCACGCATTGACGACTTGCGCGAGTGGTGAGAGCGAGCCGCTGCCAATCCACTCGCTGCACCTTATCGACTCTGCGGCTGCCTGCGTAGATCCGGTCGACGCCGCTGCATGTGTAGACTAATACCGCGCGTCCAAGCGCGCTCTGTGTTCCGTCTTCACGCGCTCCTCTGCCGAGTCAATGAGCGGCTGGTGAGAGGGGGAGCTTGGCGAGCGCTGTCAGAAGTCGCTGTGGCAAGAGAGGGGTTCGGTGCGAGAGAGCCACGCATTTCTTTCTCTGCCGAGCCAATAGGCGTAAGTCGCTGCGGCGAGAGAGGGGCTCGGCGCGAGAGAGTCACGCATTTCTTTTTTTTCTGAAAAGACTCGAGGTCATAGTCGTTTTTACGTTAAAATTATGTGGAGCCCTGAAAAGGGCTGATGGAAAATTATCGAGCTTCTATTTTTTTTTTCTTTCGGTGAACACTGCTCGCTCATGACCTTGGCTGGCTCAGGCATCGTCTGCTCGGCGCGCTTCCAAGCGTAGCTGCCGGGTGCATTCGCACTCTTCCTATCGCCAACTCTCATGCTGCTCGGTGATCCGCTTGATGAAGACTAATACCGCCCGTCAAAACGCGCTCTATTTTATTCCTTCACGCGCTTCTTTACCGAGCCAATAGCGTGCGCGGTGGGGAGAAAATCTCGCTGATAGCGCTGGAAGGGGAATCGCCGAGGCTCTCGAATGTTCGGCGATACCGCTTAAGACACTGCTTGGCGAGAGAGAGAAGACCGCTAAAGAATGTTTCAAAAACTGAGACTTGAAAAGGGCGGCGGTAGGTCGAGGGTAAGATCGCGGCCTGCTGTGCTAAAGGCACCGGGTTCAAATCTCGGCCGCAGATAAATTTTTTTTCGCGTACCTGGGCTGGGGTGAGCTGGTAGGAGGTCAGCTGGTAGGGGGTGAGCTGGTAGCGGTCGAGCTGGTAGGGAGAGGGGATGAGCTCGGCATGAGCTCGTACCCGCATGAGCTCGTACCCGCATGAGCTCGTAGCCGCATGAGCTCGTAGCCGCACAGTTTACCTACTGATGCACTCTTGAGTCTCGGTCGACTGACAGGCCGACCGACAGCACCACTCTTACAAACGTCCGCTCTCGCCCACGTCCCAAATCACACTCACCCTGGGCCTGCTGGCCCATCTCGGAACTGCCCTTCCGATCTCTCTCTCTCTCTCTCTCTCTCTCTCTCTCTCTCTCTCTCTCTCACGCATCCCTCTAGCGTACTTCACTCTAAGCTTCTCTCTCTCCCTCTCACGCATCCCTCTGGCGTACTTCCCTCTAACCTTCTCTCTAGGACCTTAGCTAGATAGAAGCTAGCGAGTATTCTTTATCTCTCTCATACTCACATTCCCGCACTATTTAATGAAAGTTACATATAGAAGTGCTAAAATTGATGATATAAAACTTCGTCAAAGTGGTATTCCACACAAAATTTTTTTTGAAAATACAAATTTTGAGTTTCTGAGTCGTATTTTCTAAATATTTATAGGTATGTAGTGGCCGGGTAAAAAATGGCTCATTTACTCCCGCTTTATAGCCATGAAAAACGCGAAAATTAATACATGCGTCACAAAAAATATGGTGTGTACCAAGGGCTATGTGGGCTTTTTGACCTCATGTGGTTGCAGTACTCTTTGACTCGTACTGCAAACTCCACACTCGGTCTTAAAAAGCCCACTTTACGCCCTTGGTACACAATATACTATTGTTGCAACAGGACAAAAGGAAGAAATATTATGCACAATATTATGCGAGAAGCCTTGACCACTTTATTTTTACTTTTATTTAAAATTATTTTTCAATTATTGATAAATGCATATTTTTTTATGGATTATATTTTGAAGCTTAATATCTTTGAAACTAACTGGTCTCATAAGCAACTCGAAGAAAGGGATCAAGATGCTATATAATACTAACTAAATCCATAATTTTAAATTGATTATTACCTTTTTTCTTTAGCTATCGCGTCACGTAAAGAAAACAATTTATAGTATACAGGGTGAGAAAAAAAAATTTTGAAACTAATTGGTTTCGTAAATAATCCAAACATACGAATCAAACTGCTATATAATGCTAACTAAATCTAAAATTTGAACTTGATTAATGCTTTTTTACGCCAGTTATATCGCGTCACGCAGAAAAACGACTTTTTTCAGTTTTTTAAGTTTTTCTCAGGATCTGCCCCATGAAATAACTTAAAATTGAAGTGGTGCATGATTCTAATAATCTTCAATAGTCATGTTTTTTAAAGAAAGATTTGACATTTAGTTTTCGAGTTATAACGATTTTAAAAAATTGCACTTTATGGCGTGTAATAAAAAAACGACGAACGGTAATATAAATTTTCTGCAGTAAAAAGATAGTAATTTTATTCTCTCTCATGTACATATTAAGCAATGTACTTTCATCAACTTTCCCAATAACTTAATTAGAAAAAACTGAAATCTCAAAACTAAAAAATTGATATAAAAAAAAACGGGTCCAGAAAATGTAGAAACGGACGTTATCCCGCCGAGTATTCGTAAAAACAAAGAAAATGAGACATGGTAAATTTAAATCCACTAAGTAGAAGCTGAGCTAGAGTCGATACGAACGAATACACACACACACACACACACACACACACACACACACACACACACACACGCACGCACGCACGCACACACACACACATACATGCATACATACATACATACATACATACATACAACATCCATACAGACATTTTATAAAAACACTATTTTTCGACTTAAAATGTCTCAAAACATATTTCCTACATGTTTTTACACAAACTTCAAAAATTACTATTACAAGGCTTCCTTAGGAAGGAAGCAAAACGACGTATAATTATACGAAAATATATTTTAAAAAAATTCACTTGTGTATAAATAAATTTATTATATTTAGACGTTTAAAATGTTTACTTTAAATTTTATTATTATGATCTGATGATTAAGTTCTGGTTCGTTAAGAACGATCTTATTGTATTATATAAAATTTGTAGATCATAAAAAAATAAAAAATTGAATGAAAAAAGGAGAAGTAGTGCATTAACGTCGAACTTCAACTGTTAATGGTCTTTAAAATATATAGTTTTTTTTTCCTTTTTTTTCTGAGTCCTTACGCACATCATTTAGATTTGTATTTTTCGTAAATTTTTTCAAAATTAATATTGATTCTGCAACGGTTGGAAAGTTGCTGTATAAGACAGGGCCCCAGATGGATACATACGGTCGCACATTTGCCCCCCCCCCCCCTGCCAACTACTGCTTAGGCCGCACCTGAGTGTGTATGTCTCTCTCTCACCGCAAGCAGCTCGACGTAGCTGCACGCTCTCGATCTCTCGCTTCTAACGCATGCGTAGGACACCGACGCCAGCAGTAGCGCTAGACACGATAACTCGTCTCTTGCGCATTAGATTTCTCTCTCGCTTCGCATGCTGTCTCTTTCTAGCTGCGCGTCTCTACGGCTTCGCGAGCGGCACGAGTACTCGCACGAGGCAGTATACTTTTGACGACCTACCAGACCACAACTTTCTTCTTTACATTTTAGCCACGCCATTTTTCCACGTGCCAGTGAACGAGAGGAAGGAAGCTTTCCATTACAACGCCGCAGTTTCAGAGACTCTTCGTTGTATCTGGAGTTTTATAGTATATTCAGCTATTATATTTCTTTTATATTTTACTAATTTCTGCACCCGCAGATAGCCTTGTGACTGATCCGGGAAAATCCGTCTGATTCTCGGAAGGATTTCAGCACCTAACTATTAACACGCCACCGACGGGTTACAAAAATATAGCTACATGCTATCCGACTGGGCCAGCTCAGTCGGTTTTCCCATGGTCGCATTCGCGAAACTCGAATAACTACTAATAATTCACAACTAACCCTTTGTGCCATTAACACGTGCAAGCACAAAGCCACATCGAATTAATGTTACTTTTATGTGATTTCTTCACTGTTCTGCATAACGAAATACAATTCGATAATTAGACTTTTTTTAGTTTTCATTTCATACAACCAATATATTATTTTTCTTACTTAGCAAAAAAAAACTCTTGCTTTCTCCATAAGCCTTGTTTGAAAGCCTTGTTCAGAGGTGACCTCTGAACCTGTGTCGCGAGCAGGAGAAATCAAGAGGTCACAAAAATCAGTAGTATTCATCCAATATAAATAATTATTTTTTATCAATATCTAATGTGAACCAAATTCCAATATTAGTATTTTTGCAATAGATAATTAATTTCGGTTCCCCTTTCCTTTCTAGATATCTGATTATTTCCCAATTAACATTCATCGCATCATCCTAATAATCATATTTCAATTTCTTATAAACAGGTTTATCAACATACTATCAAATACTCGTTTTCTCAAAATATTCTTGTTGTCTGAAATTTGCATATGTTTCGAATCCACACTAGCTACGATTCGTTATATTGATGTATTGCTGCGATTGACTTTCTTCGAATTAATTGTATACGTTTGCTACATGCTGTTTTCTTTGCTATTATAGTTGAATAAATAAATAATAGAAATATCACCAAGTTCTACATAAATAAATATATGAATTGTGTCGAAGTTATTAACCTTATCCCCTAATCCCATTCAGTACCTTGTGTCTTAGAAAAACTCAATAATCTATTCAATTAATATTTATTGCGTATTTAATAATTAATTCTCTTTTGCACTTACGAATAATATTAACTTAGAATTATTAATGAACGACTATTCACTTATAAATTCAGTATTTTTCTTTTTTAATGTAAAGACGATCAACAATTAAATAAGCTAGATAAACAAAATCGTTCCAATTCTTTCCATTTTTGATTATATGTTACGATTATAAATAAATCTGGTCCACCACATTTTCTGATAACAACCATTAAACACTTATATATGTTCATGATCGATCTTTTTGTTTTCACGTAACATAATGAGGAAAAAATCTGTTTTTTATTTTATTAATGTGTTTTGGTTTCATAGCGATTCTTTAATTTAGTTTTTTGTGAGAATTTTATCGAAAGAGTGAATACAAATAGTAAATATGTACCCAAAAGTAAATAATATTTCCTATATCATTTTACCGCGGATAATTTTAATTACCGTTCATCATTCTTTTGTCATGCAACAAAAGTGACATTTTTTAAAACCTTATAACTCGATCACTACACTGTATAAGTTCTACAAAAATCATGACGGTTATAAATAATACTTACTGCGTAAATATCAAGTTATTGCACTAATTATTTCCTAAGAAAAGAACTCAATTATTGAAAAATAAAGTTTTTGTTTCCTACCTAGAGAAGCTTAGCATTTTATAGGTCAAGTTAATAAAAAGAAGGCATGAATCATATAACAAATTTGGATCCAGACGGATTTTCTTGTTATCTTAATTCTTATTTTTATATGACTCATCGATCTCTGCAAGTTGAATATACTTCTTAAATTGCTTCCTCCCTAAAGGAGCCTTGTAATAATAATTTTTGGAGTTTGTGTAAAAACATGTAGGAAATATGTTTTGAGGCATTTTAAGTCGAAAAATAGTGTTTTTAAAAAATATCGGTATGGATGTGTGTGTGTTCGTTCGTATCGACTCTAGCTCAGCTTCTACTTAGTGGATTTCAATTTAGCAGGTCTCATTTTCTTTGTTTTTACGAATACTCGGCGGGATAACAGTCCGTTTTTATATTTTATGGACCAGTTTTTTTTTATGTCGATTTTTTTAGTTTCGAGATTTCAATTTTTCCTGATAAAGTTATTGAAAAAGTTGATGGAAGTAAATTGCTTGATATGTACAAGAAAGAGAATAAAATTACTTATCTTTTTACCGCGGAAAATTTATATTACCGTACATGGTTTTTTTATTACACACCATAAGTGCAATTTTTTGAAATCGTTATAACTCGAAAACTAAATGTCAAATCTTTCTAAAAAAATATGATTCTTGAAGGTTATTAGAACCATGCACCACTTTAATTTTAAGTCATTTCATGGGACAGATCCTGAGAAAAACTTTAAAAACTGAAAAAAGTCGTTTTTCTGCGTGACGCGATATAACTGGAGTAAAAAAGCATTAATCAAGTTCAATTTTAGATGCAGTTAGCATTATATAGCAGTTTGATTCCTATGTTTGATTCAAAAATGTTTTTCTTATCCTGTATACTATGAATCGTTTTTTTTTACGTGACGCGATAACTAAAGTAAAAAGGTAATAATCAATTTGATATTTTGGATTCAGTTAGCATTATATAGCATCTTGATCCCTTTCTTCGTGTTGCTTATGATACCAGTTAGTTTCAAAGATATTAAGCTTTAAATTATAATTCATTAAATAATATGCATTTATCAACAATTGAAAAATAATTTTAAATAAAAGTGAAAATAAAGTGGATTAGGCTTCTCGCATAATATTGTACATAATATTGCTTCCTTTACTTTATCTCCGAATACTTGCTCCTCATGAAACTTGACTGTTAGATGAAAACCCGTGGGGTTTTCCTTAAACTAAATATTAATATGTGAGTTTGTGTGTCATTTTTCCTATACAGGAAAATGCCTCTCGAAAGCTGGCCAATCTTCCCGTTTGGCAGATCAAACTCAATTTTCTCCTTGTCAATAAAATTTTGTTGATCAAAAATCTTACCTCGATATTGTTGTGGGCGGGAATCAATGAAACTCCGTCAATATAAGTAGTAATTCTCTCCTTTCGACAAATCTCGTTATTAAAGAAGGAAAATGAAATTGTAGACTCTTATATTTCTTTGGTCCGATTATTTATTATTACTCTTAATAGATATTCTCAATTTTAAAGTAACTTTGAAGGACATCTCGCAATGATAACTTTTAACGAATAAAGAATCTATCCAGACATCTATCAAAAGAAAATCTATCTTAAATCTCCGGTTCGCTCGGCACCTTGGCTCGACACGGAGTGCCTGAGAAGCGTGGCCTGGGGATGCTCGTAAGTCTTCCGGACCTCCCACGCTGTCCCAAGCTCTACTTCCCCGCGGCTACGTCACAGCGTCGGTGCTTGTTGCACTCATTAGGCCTTACGGGGCCTCGCAACGGTCAAGCGCCGAAACTGCAAGCGCAGTATCGCATGCGCGCAAGTAGCCGTTGGCGGGGAAGATGTTTAGCTTAGCGAGATTCTTGGCCACTTGATACTTTTGTGGCCTTGAATGTTCGCTATGCTTTTACTATGTGGAACTTTCTCGAAGCCATATTCGAAATAAATCTCGAATAATAGCGACGGGAAAGTTGTCACATAACATCCCTCCCCTCGACGCAGTTTGCCGTCCACGACAAACTGCGCTTCTCCTAAGGGTCCGAGTACTGAATGGTCCAGTAAGTAACAACATTCTTAGTGAGATTGTGAAGAATGAGAAGATAGGTATTCCAAAATGATACGAAAGTAGAGGGTTCAATTTTGGGGATGTGCAATGTTTGTTTTGATGTCTTTGCATTGGCATTGTTCATTCTTTCTCTCTCTATGCTTTTATCTCTTTAGGAGTCGTTGCTTTGTACATGATCTATGTGATGTTTATCATGTACTTAGCTTCGTTCTCGTTTTATGTTCTGTTTTGCACTGAATATAGTGCATGTGAATGTGCAAGAGAGTGTCCAAGAAAGAGATGAAACATAATATAACTTTACATTTTTATAATTTCGGGTGGGGATATGGGTGGGTTTCAATTTCGTGTCATTTTGGTTCATTTAGTTAATGAGCGAATTGATTCGGCTATCTATTTGCCTTTGTTTGTTGTTCTTACTTACTTTGTTGTTTTGGGTCCGTGGTCCATTGGTCGTGTACATGCTATCTTATGTGCTAAATTGTTAGTATTATAATTAGCCTGTCCTATTTAATTCTAAGTATTATCATATATTTTTAAGTAATTCATTGTGTTAGTAGCTTATAATTGTGTGAATATCACTTATAACTAAATATACATGTTTGTAAAAAAAGGTCCATGATAAAAGGTCCCGGTTTATTATAAAATTACAAAAGCGTATTTATTGTGGTCCATTATTTTGGTCGGGGTATATTATGAAAGTATAAAATTTATATGTATTTTTGGTCCATGGTAACATATTTTTCCTAATAAAAGATGGTCCTTGGATACAATGTATGTATAAAAAAAAACTACTTATGAGCGTAGGCAAAATAATCAGAAACTTAATTGTTTAAATTTTTAGAAGCTTTCATTGGTGGATAGGCTAAATTGGCTTAGCCTGTCAAAGATGCCGCTTTCTTCTTCTTCTGTAGGTTGTTCTCCGGGTACTCTCTGCGGTGTCAAGGGGTCGGCTAGATTTAGGTTGTCGTCAATGGTTTGTTTCAAAAGCGAGATTGGACCCATTTCAGTCTGCTACTCATCTATTGTGTTTGGTCCCAATACAGAGTCATTCCTACTTTGATCTTCATGCAGGTCCATTTCGTTGTTGATTTGATTTTCGCGACTGGGTACTTCTATTACTGGTATTGTTCTTGTGACATGTCGAAGGTGCGGCTATTGCATTCTAGCAGATGTTGGTCCCAGTATGACTTAAGCACAAGTTTCTGGCACCAGCGCTGCATGTTGTAGTTTGTTAACAACTTCTATGGGACCAAATCTCGCGAACTCTTGGATGAATGACTCAAAGGTCATGCCTAAGGGTATAAGTACGCATAGGCCTCTGCCTTCCGAGTCATCTAAGGGTCCAGCTATCTCTCTGGGTCGTGGCATGAATTGTGGTGCTTTTAGCAGGCCTTTTGCCTTCTCAGCATTTTCTTTTCTTTGGTATTGAATTGCGAAGGTTTTGTGACCGCCTATTCCTTCAGTGTCAATAAATTCTGCTGGTCCAATGCGTGAGAAGGGCATTCTAGCGTGGGCGTCATCGCCAGTGTATGTTACTCTCAATGTCCCTTCTGCTGTTTCGAGTACGTTTCTTATTGTGAAGAGATCGTCCTCTTGTTCAGCGTTTGTCACATTTTGTTCTTGTGATTCTGCCGATGTTGATCTGTCATTGTTCAAGATCCTTTTAGCAATTTCTTGGGCCTCTTCTTCAATGATGGCCTTTGCTCTTTCCATTGCTTGTTCTGCATGATGTTCGTCTTCATACTTAACCAGGACTCTGCAGCGATTTTCTTCTTCATCTTGATGGTATGCCACGCATTTGCCTAAGGTTTCGAAGGTGTTCATTGCTGCTGTGCGGTCCCCTTTGTATGTGATCACTAACAGGTTGTCAGTTCGTAAGCAAGCCTTAACTATTGTAAATCTTCCCTGATTTGGTCCTGGTATAGAGGATTTTGATGTTGATGATGAAGATTCACTGTTTCTTTGGTCCAATTCTTCAGCGCTTCCTTCCGCATTTTAGTCTAACGGTTCACACCTTTGCGTATAGTCCAAAAATTCTTGTAGTTCCATTGCTCTTTTCTCATCTTCTGTTTTGTTGAAACTAGCTAACATACCATTCACGTCCTTCATCATTATCGTCATAGGTTCTATAACGCATGGTCCAATTCTCCTGAATAACTCTTCAGCCTTCGCTTTGTCGCCCTTGAAGGTCACGTAGATCTGACCTAATCCTAGCAGTGTTACTTGTATTAATACAAGTGCGTCCAATAAGTCTTGTTTTGCTTGGTCCATTCTGTAACAATTCAAGTTGGTTTGGATTAATGTGGTGCGGGTGTTGCAAATTTTGGGATTGCTTATTGACTAATATGCTTGGTTATGTTATGCTTAAGTGGTTTTAGTGTCTATGTAATTATTGTATTTGCTCAAGTTATTATTTTAATATGGGTCCAAAATGTTTGGTTGGGTGCATTTTGGTATGTGGGGGTCGGTACCGTTCATTCTCTTTTGTCCAATCAACTCTTTTTGGGTGTAATGTGATTTTGGGAATAACAAACAAACAAACAAACAAAAATTGTTATCTGTTGAGATATCAGTCCTGCTGTATGCTGTCATCATTTTATCTCTGAATTGTGTTCGTAGTGATGGGGGGGGGGGGGGCTATTTAACGGATCGAAGGTTATTTAGGAGTACTACCCAAAAGCTACTGCTGTTCATGGTTTGACAAAACTTCACTCCTAGGGTCGTTGGTAAACCAAACTGGTGGCTTTTATAAAACAGATGATATTTTGGGGTGGTGAGTAAACCCATGTTAGAAATCCGTATGGAGGACAGCATGTTGCAAGTAGAATTTGCTAGCTTGCAATTGCAAGAGACATTAAATGTGGTCGTGCTTTTCTGTGAGATAGGGTCTAATAATGAAGATTATGTGATTTGGTGTGAGGTCGCTGCTCGATGTGCAGGATGCTTCACGGCCTCCACTGTGAGATAGGGTTTTTGACGTACCGGAGTTCCGTGAATTTGAAGGAAATTCCAATGATTTTTCTAGATTTGGAAAAGTTAAATATGTAACAATGTGTCGTGCGGTTGAGACACGTGTGGAACGAACTTTCGTTCAGATGATGGGTCTTGCAAAATTCGTGGATGTAATTAATGTAATTCATAAGCGTAATTTCTGAATCTAAAATTCGTTACCTTTAATGGGGTTTGCCTTTTTTTGAACTAGGCTTTAAAGTTGATCATTTATGTCTCACAGAATGTGGGAGGGTACATTGGAGGTGCAAGAGGAGTGTTTGTTCAAGAGATGCTCTTTGGACCTAGATGTTGTAAGGGTATTACGAAATCATGTATTCTCTGGTTTTGTGACTTCGACAATAGAAGAATAGGTTTTTGTGTTGTTTGTGAGTTATTGGAAACATTTCAGTTTAAGTGGTCTTTTGTGACTCACACTTGTCATCATTGACGTTTCTTTCCATATTTTTTTTTAATGGTCTTTTGTCTTGTGGTGATAGTGTACTTGTTTTGTTGTGGTGTATTGTGTAAGCATTTGGATTTACATTATAGAAAATGTAGAGTACAGATACGTTATTGGGATCGATAAGGGCGGATGAAAAAGATGGTTATTCATTTGAGGGTATGGTTTATTCTGGTACTCATTCAGCTACACTCATAACTTTACAGGCATTCTCGGTATCGTCTCTATTCTTTATATGACTTATAAAGTATGTGTTAGTTTGGTCCATTTCTAGGGTCAATTCTTTCTCATTTGTTATGGGTACATTGTCGGTAGGTTCATGTCCGTTTATTATATCCGGTATGGGTGAATTTGGGGAGTCCTTGTGTTTGCTAACTTTTCTTTACTCCAGGCTTTCCAGATACACGAGGGTATTTCTCAGTTCATGCAGGGTTTGTTTCCTGACTTCGGGGTCCTTCGTGTGGGTCCACATGCTTTGCTTTTTGCAGGTTATTTCGTGCAAATTGTAGAGGTTCAGGTCTATTTCCTTTTTGCAAAATGGATGGAATTTGGTCTCCACTCTATTTTCAAAACGTGTCAACTTTCTCGGTTCTGCAAATGTCGCTTTGTATATGGGGTCACTTTTGGTTCTTGCTACTTCAGTGTCTTGGTCTCTGAAATACTGTGCGTAGCCATATGACAGACGTTCTTTCTTATCTCGTACTATATCATAATACACCATTGGTCCAAATTGGGCGAAATGTCTAAAGGACATTTCCCAAGCTAACAGACAGAACAATCTATTTTTGTTTGGATGGTTCTTGTGTTGCGTGTTGGTGACGACATGCACTTCTGATTTCATGGTAGTAGTCCTTTTGGGTGACTTAAGTACATTTTCTCTCATTGGTCCAGACACCAATTTTGCACGTCTCATGAACTTATTTTGTTTTATGAGCGTGATTTTGAGGTCATTGGCCTTTATGGCTTGTCTTTCGGTGTCGAAGGTTAGAGTGATTTTTCTACTCTTCGGGTCCGTTCTATGGTCTTCCACATGTATGGCATATGGTGTGCCTATAGGTTCGAACTCTCTAATTATGGTCCAGAGAGGTATCTCAATGTCGCAGAACATTGACGTACAGGTCCTTGTGGTCATCTTATTTTGTGCTGTAAACGGATATTATGTTTACAGGATATGATTGAAATGACATAGTGGTACATGGGGTTTATATACAGAGTCCTTTGGTTTAATAGTCGCATTCATTTTTGGGCATGAATAATGATATGGATTTACAGATTTTATTAATCATGAATGCAAGGGTACTGGGTGATTCTATTAGGTTATATGATGATACATGATAATATTTGATCTTACGATCGACATTACGGTTCTTGAATGGTTGTGCCCAGCCTCAACTCTGAAATTTGACGGTTAATTCTTGTCTTATGGTTAGTTCTGGTTAGTCATGGTTTAACGGTATGCATTGATCTTGATGGGGTTAGATCAGATTTAGTTTCGATGATAGGGGTATGTGATTTGGTCTTTTTAGATCGTTGATTCTTGGGGTCACATGATCGAATCATTTAGCACGATTGAATTATCATGAAATTTGATGTTTAACCCTCTTTACGAAAATAAAGAAGATGAAATGTTAATATTGGACTGTTCTTCATTGGTATGATTATATTCTAGAGGGAAATGCCTGATATTTGTCAAATATTCTTAATATGTTTGATTAAATCTACGCATTTCATGAGAACTTTATGCTCGTTTTAGCAATGGGTTCATTGTTACTTTATACACTAAAAGTAAAGGTGTTTGATGCTTGTGAATATAAAATGTGTGCGAATTTGTGTTCGTTTTATGCGTGTTTGTCTGACAGTTCATCATGTTCTTAATTAGCCTTGCCGTCTCCTATATTTAAAGTTTCTGTACTCAGTTGGATGTTCATTCCTCGACATTTCATGGCATTGTGCTTTTTGAGATGCTGATTTTGGCCAAAGTTCGGGGTTGGCTGGAGTTTTTAATATTGGCAGCTGTGCACTTGTGACATTAGGTAAGTTAATTGCAGGACTGTGTAGAGTAACCTTTTCTACGACTTGAAGTTCATGTGTCATAATTTTTCAATTAGTCTCACAGTGACTCCTTCGTGATGTTTCTTCGATGTAGATGGGTCCCAGGTAAGCGGGTCTTATCTCTTAATTTTCAAGTATGCCGCAGGATTCTCCTATGTCGATTAGCGTGAGTACCGATGTGTGGGATCGCTCTTGTATTTTCCCTTTCGTTGTTTCCTTTTCTTCAAATTCTTGTTCTTCGCTTACTCCAATTCTTTTTGCTTCTTGGAAGATTGAATCACTTGGGTCCTTATCTTTTGCAAGTTCTCCACATTTCTCTATCTTGCACACTTCATGTAGTTCGGACGCATAAGTTGGTTCAATATTCACCTTTGCTCTAAGACTTGTCCGTGTTTTGGTTGTCTTTGGTCCCGAATCTTCATGTATGACGATTGTTGGTACGAATCTTTCATGATAGATGAAGTTGTTCAGGTTACACTCAAACGTCTCGGTATCATATGGAATACTTTCATTTATTGATGCTGCATCAATGAGCTCCGCATGGTGAGGTTGCGTCAATGCTTTATCCGTGCATTCATTGAACTTTGTGTCATGGTAGTCCTTATTTGGTTCATTTTTGGACTTTTCACCTTTTAGGATGCTTTCTGGACATTCCTTGTCCTTCGTTTGTTCTTCTCTTCTCCCTTGTTTGTCTGCATTCGGTTCTGACAATTGCTTCTGCACTGCCGTAAGAATTTAGCCCATACAAGAGAATAAAAGTTTTGTTGTGCACTCTTGGTTCGCTATTCGTTCTTCTAATTAATTTCTTAATCGGTCGTTGCTACGTTGACACCTTAGTATGTTTAATAATTCTACATGATTACCAAAGGTGCTAGCACGTATTATGCCCCTCGCTTCTTCGTGCAAGTGGTTATACATGATATCCAAGAATCTTTCATGTAGAGCATGAGGTGCCTCACATGCCATTGCCTCTACCGCATTTTCAAATTGTTGGAAGGGATATTGTGTCCCGTGTAATGTGGAATGTTTGCATCAATATAACATAAAATGGCTTCGTCTCGGGGTCCATATCTATGATTGTCTGCTAGACCACAATCCACGTTATAGTTATAACAAAAATGTTGTTCTAGAATTTCCAATAATCGATAATGGTTGTAGAAACCATTAAGCTCTGCAATATGCTTGGCTTCTCCTCTTAAATTGTCCCAAAGGTTATCTAAGAAATCTCCATAGTTGTAATCGGGTACATTTTCAGTCTCAACTCGACGTGCATGCCAATGAAAAGGCATATTATGACCATCGTAAATTAACAAAGTATTTTGCCCCAATTGTCTGCTTGACTCGTCATCTTGGGTTCGTGACGAGCCTCTTTGGAGTTTAAATGATCCCTTATGGATTTGTTATGGTCTTCTATTTGTCTTCTGTCATGAGCTGAGTGACCATAACGCTGGTAATTGAAGGGCGTGTTAAATAAATTTCGAATAATAGCGACGGGAAAGTTGTCACATAACATTGACGTTACGGCTTTCGTAAATGTTACCGTCCTCAGGTTTGAGTAGCAAGTATCCAGTGTCGATATATCCCACAAGCACTGTCTTGATCGCCAGTTGATCGAATTTCGTGTGGGGCTTGTCGAAAATCTTTGCAAAAACAACACAACCAAATCTTTTTATTTGGTTAATTCTTACCTGATGCTTAGGATTAAGCATAATTAGCGGTGGCTGAAAGTCGAGAGTCATGTGCGGCGTTAGTTTATATATAAAGATTGCAACTTTTAGTGCCAAGTCCCAAGCGTTTGCAGGCATCCGTGAATCGAACATGAGAGCTCGAATAGTCTTTTGTATAGTTTGATTATTCAGACTAGGCAACGAAGCATGAGGATACAAGTACTGGATGAAAGAAAAAGAAAGACTATGCAGACTGTGTGGAGCAGAGGAGGAAACGCTTGACCACATTTTCGAGAGATGCCGAATCATAGGAAGTAACACAGCCTGCTGGAAAGTAACACTAAATGGCGAAAGGAAGAATCTTGGGAAATTGTACAGAGCGATGTGGAAGAGGGAAGAGAAAGAGAAAAATGAACAGGGGTAAAGGAGGAGCGAAGCGGCTAGATAGAGGATCAAAAGAAAATCAAAGAGGGAGCAAACGAAATTTCAAGTAAATAAAAGAAATGTTAAATCAAAAAGTAGGTCTATGGAAACAGCGGTAAAGCAGGAACATTTGTCGATCAGAGAATACGCGAGGAACGGAGCAGATAGAAACGTAACCAGAAAGAGGACTAGATCTGGACGAGGGAAGGAGGAAAGTAGACGGGAAATGAAACAAGGAAATGGTCCAGCAGAACACTCATAATACGTGGTAACGAATAAAGACAAGAAACCAGGAGAAAGAGGTTAGCTATTCTAAGAAAGAGGAAAAGTGAAAAGCAGAGAAGAAAAATGAACACCGAAAAGAAAATGGAAAGAGAGTTGAGGGCCATGAAGGAAGAACTGGATGGCTGTAAGATCAAGATGAGGTTAGAGAAGGAAAGAAGAGAGAATCTAGAAAAGAAGATGCAGGAAATGAGAGAAGATGTGGAGGTTACGAAGAACAAGATGAAAATGTGGCAGAGAGATATGGACAAGATAAGAGAGAAGGATAGAGATAGGAAACATCAGGAGAAGAAGACAAAACGGGAGGAGCCGAGGAAATAGCAAGAGGAGAAGTAAATAAGAAAAGACAGGGACACAAGGGACAGAAGGTGCTGGACAGAAGTGAGAGAAGGCAGAATCGGCAAACCAAAGGGTGAAAACAGGTGCAAGGTATACAATTGGACAGAGGAGGACTCCCTGCAGGAGTGGATGGATGACATCATGGAGGGCGTGAACTGGGAAATAGAAGACACATGGACAGAGGACACAAAAAAAAATAATCTTCAAGAAGAAGGAAGATATGGAAAAGATCTGGGAGAAAAGGGCAGAAATTAAAGAAGGAGGCAAGATAAGGCTGGAGCGGTGGCTGTCTTTTGATAAATGGAAAGCAAAAGCTCTCATCATGAGAGAGAAAAGAAAGAGAGAGGAGGCAGCTGAGGAGGGGGACGAAGAAAGCGGAAAGAAAATGGAGCCGTTGACAGCTGTGGTAGGAGGAGAGCGTTACACCTGGGATGAGGAGGAGGAAAGAATCGTGAAAAAAGGAAAGAGGGCTGAACAGGTAGAGGATGAGGTGAGACGCAGGAGATGGAGCTACGACAACTCGTTGAAGGAAGAAGAGATTTGAACAAGGGGAGTGGAAGAAGCGGGAGAAGGAGAAAGAGATAAAGAAAGGGAGAAGAACGCAGAAAACCCGACCACTCATACGTCACACTCACGTTACAAAAAGCGCACACCACACACACACACACACACACACACACACACACACACACACACGCAAAAAGTCAAAACACTCACATACATACACGCAGAACATAACCTAAAACGTACACACACTACACTGACAAGCACAAGGAAAACACACGAACACGAATGAGAAAATAAATGAGAATATAAGTCGATTATTACAAAATTTGTATACGCTAAGTTGAGCCAAACAAATAAATATTATTATTATTATTATACTTCCTCAGTACCTTGGCTGTCCTTTCACTTGTAAATTCTGTGCTCTGGTCACAGTACAGGTAGCAGAATTTGTAGTCTTCTCCTCCAGTGTTTCTGCACGTTTTAACAAAGTCGTCGATGCACTCCAGCCCATCAGACTTTTGTTCATCAACATAGGCCATGGCATATCTAGAGTAGTTGTCACTAGAACAACTATAAATCTAGCTTTCTTCGGGTGCGATGCTGGGGTAATGGGGCCTATATTATCTGCACTATTACTCTCTGCAACGGCTTGGTGGCTTTTTCCCTATTATTGTCAAATATAAGTTTATTCATTTTAGCGATCATACAGATCTCACATGGCTGTATGCAATAGTCCGTAGTCCGTCTCCTTGAAGTTCTTTATAATGGGGTAGATTTTTTTTAACTTCTTAACCTTGTTTATAGACGGATGTCCTAGACGTATGTGCCACAAATTAAGTGTGTCTCGGACTTTGTCTTTTTGTATTTCTGCGTCTTATATATTCGCATTGTTTTCTTGGTCAGCGAATCTTACTTTTTTTGTTGTTTTGTAATTTTCTGTTTCCGTTATCACTAGTGCTTCTTGTACATTTACATTCATTTTATCTGTGCGTGTCTTGAGTTTAACAATCCAGAATGGATCTTCGAACCGTCCTTCCAATACGTTCTGTTTGTTCTCGGGGTCAAAGATGTTTACCTTTTCTTTACTCAAGTATACGCACAAGCCTTGTTCTGTAAACTTCTTCAGCGAGAGTAGATTCCTGTTAAGCTCGCTGATGGTCGCGTGGAAGTAACTTGCTATCCGACCAGCGGCTTGGCCGTTTCGTCGCTTGACTTGACTCACCTCATCGTTCCCTGGGTTCCGGACATCCAGAAGGGATCCTTGTTTTTACAGTCCACTCGGATGTGGTCCAAAGAACCACATCGCTCACACCGCTTCCGTAGTGGGCTTTTGGAGCGTTCCCTTTGTAGCGTGTTCGTGGGCGTGTCTTTCTCCCTCGAGTTCTCTCGTGTCCAAGACGGCGTTCTTGACCGGCTTGTCATCATAGCCTGACTTGATGAGCCCTTGCTTTTAGATGCTTTAATCTGAAAGATAAGATCTTTTAGTTGATCGTAGATGTATTTTTTGCCGGAACTGTGCTTTACTATGTTCTCGGCCGTAGCGATTTCTGGAAAAACCTGAAGTACAGCGTTGTAAAGAAGGCTTTTCTTTTCTACATCGTGCAGTTTTCTAACTACCTCTACACTTTCGTACTCTCGCATAAGCAATTCGAACTTCAAACAAAATTTGAAAGTCGTTTCTTTATCTTTAATCATTTTCCGATTGAAAAGCCTTTTCTGAGCTGTATGAGGATTTATCCAGTACTCGCCGCGTTTTATTTCTTTCAGTTTAGCCAGTAATTCTATTGGATCTTTAATTGATATTATGTAGGAATGATACTTTTCGTCTATACGATTAAGTATCATCTCTCTTACCACATTCCTGTCGTGCATTAGTTCGTCCTCTGGGACTAGTATAGTCTAATTATGTTTTTATTTAGAAAATTAACAATTAAGACCCGAAATGTCAGTTCCGCCCCTGTCCAAAACCGATATGTTGGTTTAAAACTACAGACCATATGCAAAATAATTAAAGCATATCTCAACACGGACATATTGAAATATAGACCGAATTCATTAATTTTTACTAGTTTGTCAGAGTAATTTAAAGAAATGCTATTATAGCCAAACACACATTTTTTGTCCAGTGATTTAAACACAAAAACAGACATCAGCATTAAACGTTTTTGAAAATACGCTTTGTAATGTTATAGCGCTAATCAAAGGACGAATTTGATAATATATACCCTTAATGTTCAAAAATTGAATGTCTGCCCGCTGAATATTAAAAATTCTGTAATTGCAAGCAAAAAGTATTTTTAATTTTGCAACGCACAAAAATTTCAGTCCGTTCCGTCCCCTGAGTAAATACCTGTTTAAATAATGTTTGTAGGTAAATGAAATGGGTTTTTTAGTAGTATTTGGTGGGTAGAAGAATATACTATGCGGAAAAGTTTGAATATTAAATTTACAATTAATACGAGCTTCTTAAACATGAAAATGTCAGTTCCGTCCCTGTCAGTTCAGTCACCCAAACATAAAAGAAATCATCATGGCATATAAGAACACTTCAGACTTTGAAAATTTTGATAATTTGTAATGATTTTATTTAGGATACTTTATTTTAATCATATTGTATGTGTGCTTAAATACGCAAAGAATTCAATTTCAAATAACATGTTTTTTAAACCGTATAGACAAAAAATAGGCTATTCTGGGCAAGTTATGGCGAAATCACCCAAATATGAACCCAAAACTCTCAAACTTGCTACCACGCGCGTCATGAGTTTTAATGACAATAACATAAGAGGAATATTGACGAGTAGCGCTTGAGTTGCTATGGAGAAATGTGTTGAAATGCAAATAATCATTTTAAAAAAAAAGTGAATCGAAGTATTTCGCGTCGTCTTACTCAAGCTGTCGCAGGAGTAAAATCGCGCAGAAATTGGATTACAATGGATCTTTATCTTATTAGCATTTATCTGCTAGTTCTCGGAGGAGCAGATCATCTTGACTTTTCGAAAAATCGGTTTTTACATTTCAGTTCTTTACTTGAGAACTGTTCAACGAAATCGTTTAAAATTTTAAAAGCAGATAGCTTTGTTTATGGTAAATCACCAAATAAAATTTTGAATTATTTGACTACATTGTTTTAGAAATATGAGGAATCAAAAAATTTTCAATAAAAATGCAAACCTTGATATCTTAAGAACCATAGGGGTTTTAAAGCTGCGCAATGAACTTATAAAACACATAAAATATCTACCTTCTCCAAAAATCTCAAGTGTAATAAGGCCTTTTTACGCCCGTAATCGAGGCACAAAAAAAAACTCATATTTTTCAGTTTTCGATTTATTACTGAAAAAATAAGTAGTCAAAACACTTGAAAATTTAATGAAATGTAGTTTGAGAGGTAATCCATCAACATGATTTTTTTCGTGAGGTTATGATGTTTAGTTTTAGAGATATGAATTTAAAAAAAATCATCTTTTTCATTTTATTTGCCGAACGGAGCGGTTGATCCCGAAGACCAAACGGGGAAAAGTAGATAATTTTATTATCTTTCAAATGCATTTAAGCTGAATTGTTTGCAACAATGGGATAATTGAAAAAAATGCAAAATAGTGTTTTTCAAAAATCAAAAAATGGCCATAATAAAAAAAGTCATTGAAAAAATAAAAAATAACTGTTTTCTCAAATTCAGAATCCAAGAATAGATATGCATGTCAAATTTGATTGATATTGACGGAGTAGTTCCAGAAATATTACGGTACACACACGCACGCGCGCGCACACACACACACACACACACACACACACACACACATGCCGCCCATTGACCTTTTAGCATTGGAAAAGAAGGACGTATTCGAAGCTAGGAGACGAACGAATGACAAAAGCCAGAATGAGATCTAGGATGCTTCAAGAAAGAAGACAATGGTTGAATGGCAAACAAGATGGGAAGCTAGTGACAAGCTATGGACTCATCGCCTTATACCAAGGATAGAAGACTGGATTGGAAGAAGACATGGGGAGGTTAACTACTACCTCACGCAGTTTCTGATCGGGCTTAGATGCTTCCGAGCGTACCTATACCGGTTTAAGCTTGACGATAGTCCGAACTGCCCAGTCTGCTTTGAAAAAAAACACACACACACACATCCATACGGACATTTTATAAAAACACGTAATTCGAACTTCAAACATCTCAAAACATGTTTCTACGAAGTTTCAGCGAAACTAAAAATTTTACTATTACAAAGCTTCCTCTATGAGGAAGCAAAAACCGCTGCCAAGTCATTCTTCCTCCTATTCTGCTAGTGGAAGATAATTACATGGGATAATCAACTCATTCTTTGATTTAAATATTCGCTACTATTCGATACTAAAAGGATAGGTTAGGAAGACACTTGTAGGGGAGGGATATCAGGGGAGTGGGGGCTAAGGTGGATATCAAAAGGATAGAGCTCCGTGAACTCCTAAAATAACTTACATATATCGTAATAAAAAAAATACCAGTAATTGCAGAATCGTTAATAACATTAACAACTGCAAATTACAAAATTGCGGGTGGCTTCATTTTTTTGATTAATTATTTTTCAAGATTTCTACATACCCACATCCGCCTTTCAGACCCTTGACGTTGTTTACAATACTCCCATAATCGCCTTTTAAGATTTTAAAGCTCATTTCAGCACTCCCACAGTCGCATTTTAGACCATCGTAATCGTTTTCTGTATTCCCACAGTCGCCTTTTTGACCTTTGCAATAGATTTCTACATACCCACAGCCGCCTTTCAGACCCTTGACGTTGTTTTCTATATTCCCATAATCGCCTATTAAAATTTAAAAGCTCATTTCAGTACTCCCGCA
>VCDM03003282.1:22196-59339 GCA_012977825.3 Pteromalus puparum
TTTCATCAAAAATTAATTTTTGTTGATTCGGTAAATGAATAGCTAGTTTAATTACACTGTGAGAACGAGCGCAAATGGGTAATTCTTGAACACGCCATGCAGCTTCCATTGGGCCCACATATCTACAATCCATATACTCTGTAAGTTCATCATATATTACTTTATCTTCGTTGTTTTTTATCCACTTTAATAAAAATGCGATCATGTCCTTTGTGTAAATATGTGTATAAATATTTAATGCTCATAATAGACGCACAATATTTAACGTTGATATGACAGTTATATTTTCTAAGAAGAGTCGGATTATACGGAACAAGCATCCTATTATCAACCTTTACAGGTTTGCCATTAAGTCTTTTGTTATAGACATAGTTTTCTATTTTCGTTATTACGATGACGATATCTAGGGAAACCATTCTTTTCAAATCGTGTTGCATCACAAAAAGCTTTTGGAAATTTTTTTGAACAAGTTTTGTTAGCTACATCATAACATAAGGTTTTTTTTTGAATGAGGTCCATGTAACATATGTTTGAATACTAATTCTTGTAATCCCACATCATTATCATCAGGAATTTCAGCTGATATATGCTCATCAATCTTGTCAGGATTTGTTAATTTTGACTTATAATCCAATACTAACAATAAATGCGCATGCGGAAGACCTCTTTTTTGAAATTCAATCACATATACATGAGCAATAATTTTGCCAAAAATGTTACCACTAATAATATCAGCTAGAATTGCTCGAAATTTATAATAAAATAATCTAACAGTAATCGTTGCAATATCATTGCATGAAGTTCCTGGTGGAAATTTTTTTTGTATTCTTTTCAACTCAGGCCATTTTGGATTTGTTGTTATTGTAACAAATATATCCGGTGGGCTGCCTATTTTTCGCATTATAGCCATAGAATCGAGAAAACTTTGGTGCATGTATCTAGGACTTCCTATATACGTTGATGGCAAAACGAACAAATTACCTAATCTTTCGTTATTTTCAAAATTTTTAGTATTATTAAGAGCACTTTTTGTTACATGGTCAACAATGCCTTGATAACATTCTACACGTAATTTTTTCTGATTATATCTTAAAAAATTCAATCTACAATATTCTATAATAATATAAGCTTGAATAATATACTGTTGAGTCAATCTTCCACAAAATAAAATAGGACTAAATTTTGACATAGGCCTATAAGCTAATCGATATGAATAGTATTGCAAAGGAGATACATTTTTATCATTATTATGATTTTGTTTGAACATTGGATTCCATCCTATATCTCCATAAGGAAACATTAAAGGAAAAATCATAGGATCTACGTGAAAAGATAATTTATTCAAAATAGAAGTTGGACCTATTTCTTTCGGAGGATTTTTTGGATAAACACAAAGATCATAATCTAATGGAATCTCTCCATCTTTCGAAACAATTAATGCTGCACATTGCGCCGTGGAAGGTTTATTATATCTATTTTTGTCCAAATTGATATTTCTCGTGAAATATAAATGATATTCTATTATTTTCTGAGACTTTGTTAACTCGTATAAGTTTTTCAATTTTTTTGTGTACGGATTATTTTGGAGAACTTGAGAAATTATTTTTGTATGTTCTTCAACTAAATTTTTATTTTCGTTTAATATAGTATCAATAGTTTCCCAATCATCGTACAAATAAATTTGTCCTTTTTGAGAAGTTTCATCTATAGATTTAATAGAATTTGATGCTATATGACAAACTTGACCTTGAATTTTTAAGTTATAGATTCCAGAGCCTAAATTATTAATAATGTTTGCTTTAAAAGTTGCAAAAGAAAAAACATTGTTATAATAACGAATCAATTCTCTAAATTTTTTATCGTCAAATAATAATGTTTTAAAATCATTAGGATAATCGCTCAGAGGAGGTAATGTCACTTTACCATTATGGCAACAACTTTTTTTTGAGTACTCTATAGACCAAAATGAGGCATTACAATATTGACAAATATAATCCATTTCACCAAAATCTGAGTATTGATCTTTCAATGCACACATTTTCTTAATTTTTTGTGTTTGTCGACGTTTATGAGATCTATCATTATTCATATTTTTAACTGAATCTATAAATTTTTTTCTATTTATTCTGTCTTTGTTCATATTTTCTACAACATCCTTACTTCTCTTAACTTTCAGTCTTTCTTCATTCATGTTTTCGACAACATCCTTTCTTCTCTTAACTTTCAATTGTTCTTCATTCATGTTTTCGACAACATCCTTTCTTCTCTTAACTTTCAGTCTTTCTTCATTCATGTTTTCAACTACATCCTTACTTCTCTTAATTCTTAGTCTTTCTTTATTCATGTTTCCGACAACATCCTTACTTCTCTTAACTTTCAATCGTTCTTCATTCATATTTTTAACAGGATCTTTTTTCCTTTTTACTTCTATTATATCTTCGTTCATATTTTTTACTAAATCTTTCTGTTTTTTCAATGTTAGTCTAACTGCGTTCATATTAATGATTTTATCTTTATTTCGTTTCTTTATTAATCGATGATCGTTTAAATTTTTCTTTAAATCATATTCTCTTTTTTTTTTTCTTACACATTGGATCATGTTTTTTTATTATTAATTTTTGTAATTTCTGTATAAATCTCCATTTTTTATTTTCATTCTGTTAGATTCATCAGTTTCGATAAAAACTTTATAATCTTGAAAATTGTTACGTCCGAATGAGCGCAACCCACCAATATACTTACTCTATACGAGTTCCTATCTTAATTATTATTATTCTAATCGGATTGAAAATGAAGGAAATCCCTTTTGGCTACCGCAGACGCGGTCACTGCCTTCCGGGAAAGGGAGCCGGATAACGAAATCACTTATTCACACGGGGTTAGAATTTCTACAACACTTCTATATTTATGGAATTGAAATAGAGAAAAGTACCTTATTATGGGGTAAGTGTATGAGTGTGTGTGTGTGTGTGTGTCGGAAGATGCGCGCCAGCAGGAGGTTGCAGCTGTGGATCCTTGGCGCCTGGTCCTTGCGTCGGTGGTTCAGTACGGTCAGGCTGTTGGTGGGCCGGCGGTTCTCAGCTTCTCTCCGCAATGGCAAGCAGGTGTGGACAGATGGGCGCCTCGATGCGTCTGCTTGCTACAGCCACGGCTACACACATCTCCTCACCATCATCGATCGCTATACGAGATGGCCTGAGGCAATCGCAATCGCTGACACCACAGCAGCAACTGTAGCTCGTGCATTTTACGACAACTGGATTTGCCGCTATGCCGCACCAACAACGATCACCACAGGATCAAGGTGCTCAATTTGAGTCCAGATTATTTTTCGAACTACTGTCAATCCTTGGAATTAACAGGAGTCGCACAACGTCATACCATCCTGCCTCCAACGGCATGGTGGAGCGCCTCCACCGAGACATCAAAACAGCTCTCATGTGCCACGGAAACAGTCAGGAATGGTTCCGATTACTTCCAACAGTCATGCTGGGACTGCGCACACGCATCCGTCTAGACACAGACGCCAGTCCAACCGACTTAGTCTTTGGAAAATCAATGAGAATTCCCGGTGATTTCTCACCTCTCACCAATGAAGAACCAAATGTTCTACAACGAATTTCGCGACTTCATGCAGCAACTGAGACCAGTTCCAGTTAATCTCAAGACGGCAACCAAGCCATTCCTACATCAGGACATGAAAACCTGCTCTCACGTTTGGTTACAAGAAAAACCAATCAAGCCCGCTTTGACTCGGTCTTACACTGGCCCTCAAAAGGTCATATCTCGCAACATGGAGATCCAGACCTTGGTAATCGAAGTCAACGGCACACAGAAAACAGTGTCTTTGCAACGCGTGAAGCCTGCGTTCATCCTACAAGAGGATCCTGACGGCACTAAGGAAAACACAACCTGAACCGATCAAGATTCCTCAGCCAACGGAAGTCAATCGCGCTCAACCAGCACCCGGTACTTCCAAAACCACGCAGCTTCCAACAGATGACATTCAACCTGCACCTCTTATCCCACCTACCGAAGATCCACCGGACCAACCGGTTCCTCAACCTCCGGTGCCCAAACGCGTTAGATTCGTTCCGAACATTCTTAAACGGAAAAAGAATGTTGACTCAGCTCAGTCACGCAAACGCGCTTGCAAGAAACACAACTCTTTTGCGGTGGGGTGCAGTACCTAATACTACCTCCTATTTATTACACTACTTTGTAAATACCTCACAGAACCGAACTTCCAACCAAAGCCTAGCCAAGCTAGCAAAATTTTTTGTTCTTTGCGTTTAATCTAGTCTTTAACTTTAATATTGTATTACGTACNAAACATTGTATTACATTACGCTACACTACAAGAAAATACTTGTACAATCATCACACTGTGATTCTAATTCTAGTACTTTTGTAATTCTAAGCGCAAACTCGTTATACGTTCGATCATTTAGTTTTTAAGAAAATGTAAATTATTTTTGTAAATACTCTCCAGTCCCTGACAAACTTTTTTTTTGTAAGACTACGCAAAATTTTGTTAACTCCTCTCTCTCGCAACTTTACTTAAGTTTACTAATCAATAAAAATGCTTCTCATTTTTTCTTCCTCGGGGGGAGTACTGTAGGTACCCCACCAACAGGTGGCGGCACGTCCGACCACAGAGAGAGAGAGAGAGAGAGAGAGAGAGAGCGGCTCACGCCGCGAGCGAGCGCCTCGCTCAGTACCGCTTCGACTACGATCCAGACCAGTCAGGCTGGAGAGACAGAGATCAGAATAAAGAAGTTAGTCCAGGATAGGCAGAGTACTTTCTCCACCTCGACCGCCTCATCCCGACAACTACAACGAAGCCACGCTTCTCAAGCCACACCGATACTTATGCGCGTGATTTGAAATTTGTCGCCTACTCTTTGTTCATATGCCACGCTGATTTGACTTTTATATGGAAATTTTCCTTGGCTACGCACTTTTTTTCTGATTATATATATAAAAACATAAATATATATATATATATATATATATATATATTTTTCTTATTAACTTATCTATTTACGCATGCAAAACAATTCGATTGAACAAAATCAAGAGAAGAGAGAAAAAATCAAGTTTAGCCGAGACACGCAAATCTCGGTGAGACCTCCAATTTTTGTTACGTGGTTTTTAACCGCGAACAATTGTTTAATTTTTTGTTTGAGCTTGCGTGTCAGACACTATACAGCATCTAGAGAATGAAATTCAGTTGGAATTATCTCTCCGCGACCAAACTTAACTCTCTCTCTTTTTATATTTCACTGTTAAATTATTATTCAAATTTCTTACCTTCTGATTGTTGTGTGGATATCTCTGGAATAACCTCTGATTGTTTGCACGTGCTTGGAGGGTTATTATTGTATCGAGTCAAATAAAGGATTTCAAAATCTATTTTTATTGGTCCAACCGATAATTAATTTCATTCAATTACTTTTAAACTCTCTCTTTAAATTAAATTGTCGCAAAATCTTCTATCTGTACTAAGTTAAATGCTTATGAATCTCTATATTTCAAATCTGAATCTATATCTACTAACTGAAATCTTATGTCCGTTCGGCACCTTGGCACGACACGGAGTGACGAGAGAGCTTGGCTTGGGGACGCTCGGAAGTCTTCCGGACCTCCCACGCTGTCCCAAGCTTTACTTCCCCGCCGCTACGTCACAGCGTCGGCGCTTGTTGCACTCATTAGGCCTTACGGGGCCTGGCAACGGTCGAACGCCGAAACTGCAAGCGCAGCATCGCACGCGTAGTAGCCGTCGGCGGGGAAGGTGTTTAGCTTAGCGAGATTCTTGGCCACTTGATACTTTTGTGGCCTTGAATGCTCGCTATGCTTTTACTATGTGGAACTTTCTCGAAGCTATATTCGAAATAAAATGTCGAATATTAGCCATGGGAAAGTTGTCACATAACATTCATTATGTCAATTATAATTACTTTTATCCGTAAACCCTTTGATACAAATTAAACTTTTGTACTCTTTATCAGTACTATGCGCTCGCATGTGAGTCGTCGAATATTGTTTATATTTATATTTTTTTGAGTTGATTTCACATTTATAAAATCATTATTTATATATACATGCCAACTAAAACACTTTTTCGAATAATTTTTTTTTACAAAAATCATACATAAAGTTTTTATGTCCTGTGTGAGCGCCGACAGTATTTTGTAATTGTAAAAAGTATATATTTGTTTTTCGAATAATTTTTTTTTACAAAAATCATACATAAAGTTTTTATGTCCTGTGTGAGCGCCGACAGTATTTTGTAATTGTAAAAAGTATATATAAAGTTCTTTTTTGTCTTGATTAAATGCGTTGTGATAAGCTTCTATTTAAAGTGTGATTACAATCTATTTCTAAAACATCCTTACTACTTCAGACTGGTTTTAAACTGTCCTGATTTCTAGGAGACATGGACAGCAAAAGTTCAAAATGATCACTGACTAAATTTCTGACTGGTTTTGAATTGTCCTAATTTCTAGGAGACATGGACTGCAAAAGTTCAAAATGATTACTGACTGAATTTCTGACTGGTTTTGAATTGTCCTAATTTCTAGGAGACATGAACTGCAAAGGTTCAAAATGATTACTGTCTGGATACTGTTAAATTAATATAATGATTCAATGGATAATTACACTCTTCAAGTTCTTCTTTGAGTTCATTAGACTCATTTAATGTGTATAATTGATGACGAGTTGTATACGCTTATTAATCTAAAATATAATTCAAGCAGATTGTTAATGTGGCCATATTTGACTATTTAACATAGTAAAATATGACGGTCTCAAGCCCGATAACGCAGAGAGCATTCTGAGAGCATTATGTATATAGAAAATTTTACACTTTAAACATTAACACATTCTAAACTTTATACATTTTGAGTAAGTTAATAATAGCAATAATTTGGTGGGGGGGAATTAGGATATTTTCAAAATCACATAAAAACGCAACAATTTTACGTGAGCAATTGAGAGCGAAGGCTAAAGTAAGAGGCGAGCATGTGGTGAGGAGAGGGGTGGTAAGTAGAAGGGGAAGGAAGTGCTTGCCAAAAATGATAACATATAATTAATAGGAGAGTATATAATATAAATAATAATAATGAGAGAGTATAGTACCTCTAAATATTAACATAATTAAAGAATTTACTATGTAATAAAAGCCAGCCAGAGAATTGATTAGTTTGCTCCAAAGATCCTAGAAAAATTGTAAACTAGTTTGAAGAATAGAAATGTAGGATAGTTTAAATTTATGAAAGTACAATTAGTATTTTACTTGATATTCTGCTTAATTCCAATGTTGTGTATGAGAGTTTTTTCTCCCATGTACAAAGACTACAGAGATACACAGAATCGGGGAGTTACTGTGGAATCACCCATATAATTAAACGAATTCATTAAAAAAGAATTAATCGATTTATTTTAACACACATGCACCTCCTTCAGATCCGTTTTATCATTTTTTTTTAAGTGGCATTTCGAACTTGAAAGTTCATCGCCTCATCTACGCAAGCCTTCCACGTATCTCTATTTTGTGCCAACTCCTTCCATTTCGCACCCTCTCCCGCCCGATTTCAGTTATAGTCCGTTTTTACGTTGCCCCCCCCCCCCACCGTGCGTCTAGGTCTACTATAGCGTGGTGTCTTGGCTTTCCTTTCAATTATACGCGCCGCGTGCGATCTTCTCCCTTTTTGCCACGTGCCCTGCCCATCTTAGTCTACGCGATTTATTATTCAAAATTGTGTAGCTCGTCGTTGTGCAGTTTCCTCCACTCCCCGGTTTCCTCATCTTTCTTTGGCCCGTATATTTTTCGCAGAACCTTATTTTCGAACACCCTAAAACGGTTTTCTTCCGCTTTAGTAAGCGCCCAAGTTTCGCACCCGTACAGGATTACCGGCATTATTATAGTCCTATATATCCTTACTTTTATATTTCTAGGCAACAGTTTTCATTTTAGTAATCTATTAACGGCGTAGAAGCAGGCATTACCCGAATGAAGTCTCTTGTTAATCTCGGCTTTAATTTCGTTTCGATCATTTATGGTTGTGCCTAAATATCTGAATTCGCTAACCTTTTCAAAAGTATAATTTCCGACTCTAAGATCACGCTCACCTTCGCAAATGCCCAATTTATCCATGATCATATATTTCGTTTTCGATTCGCTCACCTATAGCCCCGTATCCTCAGCCGTATGTATGAGAATTTCCGCGTTTCTCGCTATCGCTGCACCGTTATCCCCTAGTATGTCCAAATCATCCGCATATCCTAGAATTTGTGTTTTTCCGTTAAGGGTTGCACCTAGCCCGCTAGTCTGCATTTGTCTAACAACATACTCTAGCGTTAAGTTAAAGAGTACCGTGGAGAGCCCGTCCCCTTGTTTCAAACCGTCGTGTATCATGAACTCGTACTTTTCCCGTGCTTCCGTTCAGACATATTTGTATTAATTTCACAAGTTTTTTTAGCACGCCGAGGAGCACAAGGATTTGATACATTTTGCTTCGCTTGATAGAATCATACGCTTTTTTAAAATCTATGAATAACTGGTGTATTGTTTCGCAATATTCCCATTTTTTCTCTAACAGCTGTCTTATAGTAAACATTTGATCGCTCGTCGACCTGTTACGCCGGAATCCACACTGATAATCTCCTATTATATCTTCCGCGAAGGGTGTGAGTCTGGCCTCTATTACGTTTGACAGAACTTTGTAGCAGGCAGCTAAAAGTGAGATTCCCTGATAGTTAGTGCAGTCTGTCTTATCTCCCTTTTTAAAAATCGGTATGATGATGGATTCTTTCCAGTTTTCCGGCATTGTTTCATTTTTCCAAATAGAGCGTACTAGTTCAAAAATTTTCGATGTCAGCGCAGTGCCCCCATATTTAAGTAGTTCCGCTGGTATAGAATCGTTTCCCGCGGCCTTATTGTTTTTTAGTTTTTTAATCGCGGCTTCTACTTCTTTGTAGGTCGGTTCTTCCAAATGGAGTTCAGCAGTGTGGATTTCGTCTCCCGTTTCCTTGCAGTTTTCATGTACGTTTAGTAACTCATCAAAATATACTTTCCACAGCTTTAGCAGTTCATTTTGGCTTGTAACGAGATTCCCGCCCTCATCTGTCATTAAGTGCGATCTACTCTGGAAATCCTTCCTAATAGCGTTAATTCCTTTGTATATATCGCGCGGGCTATTTTTCTTACTGTTAGTTTCTATTTTTCTAATTTCGTTCTTTTGGTACTCGTGCTTTTTGTTTCTGTAAATCGCGCCCACTTGTTTTCTTATTTCGTGGTACTTTTCTACGGCCCCATCGCTTCCATTGTCAACGCTGTCCACTTTAGCCTTTAGCCTAGTCCTTCGTAGAGCAGTGTACATTAATAACCACGTAATTATACCACGCCCCTTCGATGATGATATATGAGAGTCTGTCGTTCACGAATTTTAAACTTTTAACAGCGTGTATAATTCTTTTGCTAACCAGAAAACGGGTACCTAAGAAGTGTCCGCATGCGCCCCCGAATATAAAGGTGAAGTTATCTTTTGTTAAAATCCCGCTATCTTGCCACAGACTTTTTTGTATTGCTACTAAATCTAATTCGCGTTTGCCAGCTTCTTTTAAGATTTCCTGATACGCGCCTGCTCTCTACAAACTGCGCACATTCCACGTTCCCACCTTTAAGTGCCTATTGGTTTTGGTTTGCTTTTGTTTTTTTTTTTTGAGCCATGATAGTAAGTTAAACCCGCGCGTTTTGGATCCTGTTCCGATCGCAAGTGAGTCAACCGTTCTAGAGGTGACAACCCCCATACCTCTCAAGAACTAAGTATGAGAGCTTTTCGACTTTGATGAGGACGGAGTCAACTCATGGTCGGACACACTACGGAATCATTCTCGTATCCTAACGCCCCCTTGCAAGGCAGCGCGCCTTTGTTGGCTTCGTTACCACGTAAGACCAGGTGGCGAATCATTTTACACATCCCCTTTCGGGGCAGTTGTCATCGCTCGCGCATCCTCCACGACAGCAGGATTTTTGTAATGTGTGCTAAAAGAGATAGATTATAGACCTAGTGAGGTAGAAAGAGAAAGTGAAAATAGGAAATATTGTTGAGTGTTCGTTGTTGTGGTGGTGCTTGCGTAGTGTTTCTAGATGAATGCGTTCGCCAGTGTGGGCTCATCACACCCACGCCCGGGCCTATCGGCTGTCCGCGGCTGCTTATTCGATTTATTCGCAGCTAACCTTCTTCTCAGGGGCCGTTCCCCTATCCGCAACCTGAGGAGGCGCTGTGCAGTGGTGATAGGCACCCACCCGTTTGCTCTGCACGCCCAGTCTGTTTTATCATACAAAAGTTATTACAAACAGTTAATAATGGAACTTTTAAAATAAATTTTCAATATAAGTAAACATTGCATAATGTTTTATTTTAAACAATTGCAATACTTATATTTTCTAATACTTTATTATGTTTTTTCAGTATCTCTTGCAATAACACTACTACGAGAACCAGTATCTGTTTAGCTAGTTACAAGTAGTATTTAAAACTCCTCCAAAAATTTAGTGCTATACTGCATATACTTATTACAGCTTATTGAAAATCATTTTGACTTAGTATTGATCAAACAATGTATTTTGTGGACACTGTAAAAGAGTTGTGGCATTTTGTAAAGATTGTACGTGATGGGGTTGCGGACTCTGACGACTTGCAGAGATAGATTGATTTAGCCTCTAAAACTATTATTGATCTAAATGAATTGATTGATTCCCCAAGCTTGGATATTCATAAGAAAAAGACTTGTCAAACCTCATGCGGACAATTATATAGTATACGGCGATTGTTAAATGATTCTCTATTGAAAGTTGGTGCTGGTCTCCAAGAGAATATTTCACGAGTTATGTGGGACGATGCGAAATCTGCATTTAAAAACAATCTTAAAACCAGTGTTATTACTAATGTAAAACATCTCGATATAATCTCTTTCATGAAAGACTCATGCCGTACATTTATATCAAAAATTGAAGCTGATTTGCTTAAGCATAAATCATTGAAGGTAGACTGCATTCTCGCTACAGAATATGCAATTGTAAAAGATGATAAAGAAATAGTGGAAGTGAAATATTTCAATACAATGAGTGCATCAATCTTTATGACTACAGACTTGACAGAGTGGTTCGAGAAAAACGTTAAGCAATCAATTGAGCGTAACATGGAAGAGTTTCAAGAACGAGACTCTGGTTGGACTTTGAAAGCTATTCTCAACTTGACTGTAAATATGAATAAATTAAGTCCTATGAAAGCTGCTTCGTACATTGAACTGCCAAAGATTCTTCGAAACAGGAAAGCGTGTGTCAACGTTCAAAATCAAGATAATGAATGCTTTAAATGGGCTATTCCATCAGCTTTACATCCCGTAAATAAGGATGCACAGCGAGTTTCAAAATATAAAGCTTATGTGAATGAATTGGACTTCAATGATATTGATTTTCCAGTATCTATCACACAAATACCAAAGTTTGTGAAATAGAATGATGTATCTGTAAATGTATTCATGCTCAAAAAGAAAGGTACATTTGATGTGTCTCCGTGTCACTTGACGACTTCAATGAAAGTTGGACATGTGAATCTACTGCTTGTGCAAGATACTTATATAGATGAAACTGACAATAAACACCAAGAATACTTGCAAGTTCCACGATTCCATTATATGTGGATTAAAGATTTATCTCGTCTTGTCTCTTCACAGTTATCGAAGAAATTTCATAAAAAAACATATCTGTGATCGTTGCCTTCACTATTTCAATAATGAAGATAAATTAAGAGCTTATGAAATAGATTGTATGCAAGTGAATAAGTGTAAAGTTTTGTTGCCTAAAAATGCTGAAGACAGTTTGTTGGAATTTAAAAACTTCAAGAACAAGGAGAGAGTTCCAATAATTGTATATGCAGACTTTGAATGTATTCTAAAACCTGTAAAAGATAATAATCAAGTTCTCTAAGAACATGAACCATTCAGTGTTGGATTCTATATAAAATACAGACATAATGAAACCAAGAGTCAATATATGTGCTATAGAAGAGAAGCAGAACATGACGAAAATCCTGCAAAATGGTTTGTCTCACAGCTTCATAAACTAGCTGAAGAACTTGAAAGCATACACAAGAATCCGATATCTATGAAGGATGAAGATAAAAAATTATTTGATTTGGCTACACCCTGTCATATTTGCGGTAGCTCTTTCGATGAAAAAGATTGGAAAGTCCGAGATCATTGCCACCTCACGGGGGTGTAAGTTTGATATTATTCTTATATATTTACATACACATGCTTCTTATATTTCTTTATACCTTCTATACCTTTCATATTTTAGAAATCGTGGCGCGGCTCACACAACTGTAATCTTCAGTATAAGGATTCAAGATGTATTCCCGTCGTCTTCCACAACTTAAGTGGTTATGATTCACATTTGTTTATAAAACAGCTTGCTAATAGCTTCAAAGGTCGAGTCTCAATTATTCCACAAAACAAAGAAAAATACATCTCATTCATAAAGTATATTGATGAAAGTGATATTAACTTTAGATTCATTGATTCATTCCGTTTTATGCCATCTTCGCTTGATAAACTCGCCTCATATTTGAAGAAGTTGGAAATTTTTGAAAAAGAGTTTAAAAAGGAGTTTAATGATTATCAAATACAATTGCTTAGAAGGAAAGGCGTGTTTCCTTATGATTACATCAAATCTTTTGATGTCTTGAATGAAACTTCACTCCCAGACAAAGAGAGTTTCTATAGCAGTCTGTATGATAGTAATATATCAGATGAGGACTATAACCATGCGTAAATTGTCTGGAATACATTCAACATCAAAGCTCTGGGCGAGTACTCGGACCTATACCTTAAAACAGATGTACTTCTCCTTGCTAATGTATTCGAAGACTTGAGAACCACGTGCATTGATACCTATCAGCTAGATCCTGCACACTACTATACTACTCCAGGTCTCACTTGGGATGCAATGTTAAAATTTACTGGTATCAAGCTCCAGCTTTTGACTGACATAGACATGCTGCTTTTTGTCGAGCGAGACATTCGTGGTGGTATAAGCCAGTGCTGCAACAGATATGCCAAGGCCAACAATCGCTATATGGAATCAGGATACAACCAGGATGAAGAGTCAAAGTATCTGATGTACTATGCCGTCAACAACTTGTACGGATGGTAAGAACACTTTTCTATTTGAATAAATTTATAGATTAATAATGATATACTAATAAATCATTTATTTCTAGGACAATGACTTAATCCTTGCCTTACAATGGTTTCAAGTGGGTAGAAGACCTCAGTAATGACTTCTTTAACGTGTCTGATGATGCTCCAATCGGTTATATCCTGGAAGTCGACCTTAAGTATCCAGAAAGTCTACATAATACCCACAAGGATCTGCCATTATGTCCGGAGCATGTTGCACATTCAGGCTTGAGGCAGAAAAAATTACTTACAACATTGCACAATTAGGAGCGGTATATCCTACATTATAGAACACTCAAACAAGCTCTTAAATATGGTCTTCGATTGAAGAAGATTTATCGAGCCATCGAATTCAACCAGAAGCCATGGTTGAAACCATACATCGATCTTAACAGCGAGCTGAGGAAAAACGCGAAAAATGAATTTGAGAAAATGCTTTTCAAGATCTTCAACAATGCTGTGTATGCTAAAACCATGGAGAATGAGCGCAAGAGAGTCAATGTAAAGCTGGTAAATAAATGGGAAGGTCGCTATGGTTGTGAAGCGTATATTGCTCAACCAAACTTCCATAGTTGTGCGATTTTTTATGAAAATCTTGTTGCTGTTCAGCTTTCTCGCACAGAAATCTCAATTCGTAAGCCAATTTACATCGGGTTGGCAGTACTAGATTTATCAAAGACACTTGTTTACCGTTTTCACTATGAATACATGCAAGAGCGAGTGGGAGATAGGGCTAAACTTCTTTACACAGATACATACAGTCTCATCTATGATATTAGTAGTGTGGATATGTATGCTTTGATGAAAACTGATCTTCATGTGTTTGACACTTCTGATTATCCTGTGAATAATCAGTTTAATATGCCACGTGTTAATAAGAAAATTGTTGGACTCATGAAGGATGAGTGCAACGGTAACATCATGACGGAGTTCGTTGGCCTCCGTAACAAGATGTACTCAGTCAAAGTACAAGGTCAAACACCTATTAAAAAGATAAAGGGTGTGCGATCATCAGTTGTCAAATCAACTATTAAATTCGATGATTATATATTGTCTCCGAGAGAATACATGTATTAGTCGTGAGCAAAAAAATATTCGCAGCCGTCTTCATGTCATTCAGACTGAGAAAGAGCAGAAGGTTGCCTTGAGTCCACATGACGATAAGCGGTACCTGATCTTTGATCAGACAGACACGCTACCGTGGGGTCATTGCATGATAGAAGAATATCAGCTTATTGAGGCGGCTAAGAGGGTTGAAGCGAATGAAGAAGAACCCATGGGAATAAAACCGAGAGTAGAGCCTAGCTTGACTTAGGCAAGTATTTCTTAACATTGATAATTATTGTTATAATAATTTTTTCGTTATTGTTGAGTTAATGTAAATACTTTTTGGTTTGGCAAAAAATAAAGATTTGTTTTGAAATAATTGTTGTATAAAAGATTAGTTTTAGTATATATTATGTAACTATATTTCTTCTCAAAATAATAATAAAGAGTTCATTAAAATATTTATTATGCGCTGATTATCACAAAATAAGAAATTTAAAGTTGCAAATATTTTTTTCTTAAATAGTTTATTTATATAAATAAGAATATTTTATAAGAAGTTTTGAATGCATTAGTTTGTAAGATACATACATCTTATATGAGTATGGTAATATGTTAACGTCAAATTTATTCTAATAATAATTATTCATTTATGAAAGGTAACCATTTAAAACCCGTTTGTATTGTTTAGTTATTATAATTAAGAGTTTTTGTGTGTTTCTACGAAGTTGAAGCAGGAATATAAATTAGTTATGTCTAGCTTAAATATTGAGGCAATAATATTATTGAATTCGAATAATGTTTTTTATGGATGAGTGCAGTTTCCTGCTTGAGGTACATATTTATATACTCCATTCAGATGATCGCATTGTATTAGTAGTAGTAGCGTCGCTGTATAGGCTAAGTAAATATGTAAATTCTTATTGTTTAGATGATTATGATTAGTTTTAGTATAAATATATTCATGGTATTCTATATTTCTTCAGACAGGTTAGAGTTGTATGTATATGCAAGAAATGTATGAGTTTTGATATAAATAATCCAATGAATCTACATAAGAAAAGCGCGAGAAGACAGCCGTAGCTGTTCCGATAACAAGGCTCTCGCTGTTTTTTTAATTTTCGTATCTAGAAAACCTTATTTTCTAAGTCTCGAAGCGCCCCGACCTCTTGGTGCAGCTTGCCAGTGTGATACAGCCGAAAATGCGCGAGAAGACCTTAGCACCTGCTCCGAAAAGGCAGCTTTTACCGTTTTCTGAATTTTTTCATTTAAAAAACCTTATATTTCGAGGCTCGACGCAACGCGAGCTGCTGGTGCAGTTTGCCATTTCGATACGGCCAGAAAAGCGCGAGAAGGCAGCAGCCCCTGCTTCGGAATGGCGCTCTTGCCGTTTTCCGAATTTTCGCATCTAAAAAACCTTATCTTCTAAGTCTCGTGGCTACCTGACCTCCCGGTGCAGTTTGCCATTACGATAAGGTCAGAAAAGCGCGAGAAGAATGCCAGAGCTGCTCCGAAATTGAGGCTCTCGCCGTTTTCTCATTGACTTAACCTGGAAATTAAGTATCTGGAAAATGAATTAAAATCAGTTCTGAGTTAAACGAAAATTTTGCGCTCGCCGTTCTCTATAGCTATAACTTTTTCCGCTCCTCCGTTTGCCGCCGCCATCCTCCTTAGCAACGGCTTCCCCCACTTGTTGCCGACGCGCTCGCTTCTCCTCACGCGCTTCTCCGCCGAGTGCTGTGGTGGGGGGATTTTCCTTTCCTAACTGGGAAATTGAAAAGTGAAGGAAAATTTTTCGGACTAATTCCCCTAGACTCAGCTTTTCACGCTGATCACGATGGTATAAAAATGTTGTATTGTTTCAGAATCACCCTGTATATTCATTCAAATTTTAACGATCCCAACCGATCCTTGTGTATAACTTTAGCAAATAAACTCTGACTTACCAGACATGACTTCCCAAAATAAACTGTAGATCCTGAAAGTTATCCTCGAACGAATTGGAATGGCAGTACCAAACGGCGAAAGAAAAGCTGATATTGACTATGATTATTGATGATAACTGATGCTGACTTTACGATGCCGATTAACGCACTGAATTTCAATTGCACTGAAAAACACACTTGCTCCAAGGCAAACTGGTAACTGATTAAAGTCCTCCTTAAACGAATCGGAACGTGCGCGGTAACAAACAGTGGCAAATCGGTTGACGGTGATTTTTGACGATATTGATGACTGATGCTGAGACTGATTGATGCTGCTGGGTAGCTGTCGAATAAGCGACTGAGGTTTGATGGGTTATACGAGAACCCTTTTATAGAGGGCTGCGGAACTGCGCGGAGGCGGCAAAGCTATTCCGCGGGCCGCATGTTTTTTGCACGGGATTCCCGAAATTCGGAAAGGTTTGATTGGTCTTCGTTGAAAAAAACGCGGATCCGGCTGTCCTAGCTTCCAGGTGATGCGGCGTACGTGACAATCATGCGCATCAGAGTATTAATCCGCGAATAATACCCAAAAAAGGGTTCTATCATAAACCGCACGGCTCGCCGGACCTCTTCTTCACGGAAGCGGGCAGCATGTGCTTTGCACATGGTCTAAAAATCCGACAAGATCGGATCACGCGTTGCACCTTTTATTACTCCAGCATCCTATTTTATACCTGCGATACCGTATACCGTGCGCGGAAAATAAGAGCCTCTGCGCGGCGTCCGTCATAAATGGCGCTCCCTCTGAAAACTCTTACCTGAGGGCTGCAATAAGTTTTATGATGAAACGATATCGTCGCTCCCTATGAAGAGTATAGCACAGTTCAGAATTGTCGCCGAAGACTAACGCATTGCGATTTTCGTCGCGAAGACCAGCACATTTCACAGTACAAGCTAATATTATTTGTAGCATTCAAAAAACTTATGATAATTGAATAATTTTTGTATTAAGCTGGCTCTTTGCATGTGTATGTTTATTTTTAAATACTACTTATTTATTTTTAAATAATAAGGAACACTTAATAAAGCAGAATATACTAATATACATATTTAAGCACAATTAGAATGGTTCATATAAATTGATTAAGCGAAACGAAAAATAAATAGCATTAATAACTTTTTTAAACATTCTGCACTAGCGTCGCGGGGTTATAGAGCTATATTACTTAAGCTCCGCATCTCGGCCGTTTCGAGTGGGGGCGTAGTCTCGGGATGCATTCTCGAAGCCCTGCGTCTAGATTTTCCCTGCGCTACGGCGGGAAATCAGAGACTCGTAGCTTAGAAAACTCGCCACGGTCCAGCGCTTGTATTTTCCAAGCCATATGCATACAAATGTCTTGGCCTACCACCTAAGACTCGGTTGTAAACCCTGCCGCATGAAAAGTGGAGGCGCCACGAGTCGAAATTTTTCTCCGTGTAGGTGGTCTTGGTTTCGTTACCATATAGTCGTCCCAACAGAGTGACGATATCTGGTTAGGCGTCGTTTCTTCATCTCTATTACTGTCCTAGTTTACTATGTCATTGCTGAGAACGGTACTGCCATCTTTGTCTATACTCGACAATTCGTGCAACTCACTGCTGTCCATCACTTGTCCGGGCATTGATCTTCTCATTGTTGACTGCAGTTGAGTTCCTACTAATTCTCCCTCGCTACTTGATGAGGAAGATTCCTTCAAGGGCGATGTAATCACGCTTTTCGTTGGATATGTTTTAGGTTTAGGACGCTGCCTATTGGCTTGTCCGATGATTCCCTGTATAACTTCTTCCACCTCGCTTTCGCCTGGACTTTTATCGTTGTCCTCTACTTTCGTAGCCGTTTCAACTTCTGACGTGGAGTCGTTACGTACCAGACTAGGGAGGATGTATCTGTTACACAGTGGTATGGATGGTGGGTCCGATGGTTCAGTACAGTTATCCTCTGTAACTGTGACATCCGACGATTCGACGCGGCTTCCGGACGAGAATTCTGATGAAGTCACTAGCAGTTCCGAAAAAGCTACTACTTTAGGTACGTCCGCTTTTCTCCCCTTTAATTGCTTTGCTATGGTGCTGCTGTCCAAATGGCTGAGGGCTGCTCCAATGGCTCCGTCACTAGCGTCCGTAGTCAGAATTGAAGGCTTATTGAGATCTACAGAGGCCAACACCGGTGCTTCGCAGAGGACCTGTTTCAAGGTTTCAAAACTTTGTTTTTGCGCATCGGTCCATTCCCAATTCTTATTCTTCTGGAGCAGGAAATTGAGTGAGTGCGCCTTCTCCGCAAAATTGAGAATAAATCGTCTATAATAACCTGCCAATCTGAGAAATTGGCGGATTTCGGTTTGGGTCGTTGGTGCTGCGAATTCCTTAACTCCCGAAATTTTCGATGGATCTGGCCTCACCCCATTTTTATCGATTATATGGCCTAAATACATATATGATTTCAGGCGTTATAAATTGACATTTGTCGATTTGTAAACGAAGGCCTATGTGAAATGCTCACATTCTTTCGCATTTTTGATGTATTAAAAATAGTAAATTTATTTGTTATAAAATTAGTCAATCAATACCCTTCCCATTAGAATGCAGCGTATAATGGGATTTAGGAAATTCAAAACACATAAGTCACAAAACGCACCTGACAGCACAAAGTAATGTTATACTTGACATCAGAACGCTACCATTTCACAATTGAAAAGATTCTAAATAGAGAATGACAGTAAAGATTAATTAAATAAAAGCGAGAAACGACAACGTGATATGACGTAAGAGTAAAACTATAATTTAATTCAAGAGTTAATAAGTAAAATCATTTTTAATAATTAATAATAATCATAGACTCACGTATAATAATAACGATTAAACAAGACATAAACGTAAACGCGCAGTATAACTAAAAGCACGAAAAAGTACAAAAGTAGAATCAAAGCCGAAAAACATCGATTCATAAAAACAATAGAGCAGAGACGTAGAAAGTGAAAGGCCAAGTAAACACACACAACGGCGCTATAACAGAGGACCACTACTAAGGAGATACACCTATACGCATGCACACTATGGAGCTACAGCAGAGGGACACTACTAGGGAAGCACACCAATACGCACGCACACCACGGTGCTACAGCGGTGGCACGCGACCAAAGAGACACACAGATATGCCGCACATATTATGACCGTGAAGCGAAAGGCGAAGCGAAACAGGCACATCAATATGTACACACACATGCTAGGAAACAAGCACTGCTCAGCAGCATCTACGAAAGAATAAAAGTTACGCATAGCAGAATAGCGGAAGGCAAGAAGATGAAAAAGTGAACTAGATCACCATTCGCTTATTTTGGCAGGAGAACGCAACTCGGAAACATGAAAAAAGTAAAAGGGCCGCCAGTCGAAGGTTGCCTAGAACCAACACGTGCAGAGGCTATTAAAATCTTAAGGAATGCTCGGGCTCGGCTAAGTCATTGGTCGTATGCCGCCGTAAGAAGAAATACTGCTTAGAGGATGTGCGATGGCTATTACAGACGACAAAAAGAAAATTCAGAAGCTGGACAAAGGTTGCCGCATGGCAAATAAAACCATTCAAACCGGCATTAAAAACGACATCGCGCGGCGGATAGTAAGGTGCAGCTCTCCAAATCCCCAGGAAAAATTCGAGAATAGCCCACCATAAAATGATAATTTACAATGGCTCTGACAGCGAACAAGCGCAAAATGCCTAGAGTGCGTACACGGAATGATTATCCACCGAATTTTCTCATTGGACCACGGACTCGCAATTGCGCCCTAGAAAGATGCTAAATAAGGAGATGTAATGCATTCGAGCCCTCCTCTTGGCCAAAAAGCCATTCGGTAAAAACTAAGCAAGCAACAGATCGCCATAGTCCAAAAGGTATATAAGGACCCGGCAACAGATTCGCGGGACGCCAGTCCGATCAAAAAATCGTCGCGTGCGTAAGCTCTGCAGGAGCTTCATTCATTCGGGACTTGGAATTTTTTCAGCTTCATTGGACTTAGAAATTTTCGCTCTTATCGACACTCAAAGATTTTGTCATCATCGAGACTTAGAATTTTTGCTACGATTAAACTCAGATCTTGTTAATTATCAAGACTCTGAAGTCATGTTGTCGTTTGTCGTTTTGCTTCCTTCCTAAGGAAGCCTTGTAATAGTAATTTTTGGAGTTTGTGTAAAAACATGTGGGAAGTGTGTTTTGATGAATTTTTAGTCGAAAAATGGTGTTTTTAGAAAATGTCCGTACGGATGTGTGTGTGTGTGTGTGTGTGTGTGTGTGTGTGCGTATGTATACGCCTGTTTCTCAGCTTCTACTTGGTGGATTTTAACCCACCAAGTCTCATTTTCTTTGTTTTTGCTAGAAGATAGTGGGACGAAAGTCCGTTTTTACAATTTATATACGCGTTTTTTTTTTAGTGATTTTTTAGTTTTGAGATTTCAGTTTTTGCCAACAAAGTTATCGGAAAAGTTAATAAAAGTAAATTGCTTAATATGTACCTGAAAGAGAATAAAATTGCCTATGTTTTTACCGTGAAAAATTTATATTATCGTTCATCGTTCTTTTATTATACACCATACAGTGCAATTTTTTAAATCGTTATAACTCAAAAACTAAATAGCGAATCATTCTAAAAAAATATATGATTATTGAAGGTAATTAGAACTATATAACCACTTAAATTTTAAGTCATTCATGGGCCAGATCCTGAAAAAACATCAAAAATTGAAAAAAATCGTTTTTCTACGTGATGCGATAACTGGAGTAAAAAGGCAATAATCAATTTAAAATTTTGGATTAGTTAGATTATATAGCACCTTTAATCTCTTTCTTTGAGTTGTTATGATACCAGTTATTAAAGATATTAAGCTTCAAAAATTTGTTTTCTTACCCTGTATACTCTATATAACTGAAAACTGTATCGCTTTGATCTCTAGTTTCCATTAATGGATTTTAATCTATACTTAGACTCGTTTTTTGCTGTTTTTGTTTTATTAATTCGTTAAAAATAAGATTTTCAGTTACGCATGTGCGTATATTCATGGCGATTTTTCGATCACTGGTGATTTTAGATACGTTCCGCGAACTATATCCTTATCATTATATCTCGGAAACTAAATTTTGAACTTTTCGTTAAAACATCATGATTATCGGCTAGTTTTTTTCTGTTTTTTGTTTTATTAAATCGTTAAAAACAATATTTTCAGTTACGCATTGATTATGTAATATAATTATTTCGAAATAATTTTATCCATCAATCGAACAAGCATAAAAACTTTATAGAATTATATATGAAGTAAAAACAATTGAGATATTAAAGCGATACATAAGGTTGAAGGAAGCTACGTGCCAAAGAATTGGCAGCGGTTTTTTTTTTTAAGAATTATAATCAGCTCGAGATTTTATCTAGTTGCGAGCGAACGTTATTTGAAACTTGTTTAAAAGCGAAAAAATCGAGGTAAATTGATATCGCGAGGGTACTTTAAAACTCGACAATTCCTGATACTTGTCGAGCCAAAATCGCCTTCGCATTCACTCATATGGGACTTATATGGGTATTAGGTTAAAGGGTAAGAAGGAATAGTTTAAATGGCTGAGGTCTTGTCTCCGTAGGTGGAATGGTTAGCAGAAAGTTGGTGATGGATTTTCATGCCATTTTAAGGTCAGAATGTCTTTGTGGCACAACTCGGCTGGATCGGCAGATAGCAAAAATAAAGAAACCTATGAGAGTATTAGGATAAAGAGTAAGTACAAATAGTTGGAATGGCCGAGATCCCGTTTGAGTAGGTGGTATGATCGGCCGGATACAAGTGCACCTATATAGATGTAGATACATGGTGGTCATATAATATGTCATATATTCAATATATTGCGACATGTAGAGTAGCTACACGTCGTACGTGAGAAGTCGCGTCATAGTTCGGCCCGAGGAGTTGGCAACAGTGCGAATACTGTGCAACTCTCGGTGCCGTAAATAAACAATTAGCAGCTCTGCTGCAGTGAACCGCACTGCAGCAGAGCATAACAATAAATAACGCGGAAGCACGACACTGGACCAGGAACACACGAGAGCCGCGGAGCTCCTAACCTCTCCTGTCCTGGAGAGACGTCGACTCCGCACTAGCTACGCAGCAGACGACGCCGTCGCGCCGCGCCGAGGCGAGTCAGCTGGACCTCGCGGGCGCTGCTGTACCGGTACAGCCAGTAGAATCGCGAAACACCGACACCAGGAGTCGCACACACACATAGATAGCGAGGCCTGGAACACGTGCGAACGGACACGAGGCGCGAATGACGCGCGCGCACCGAAGCCGCGCATCAGCTGCCGTGCGGCCGCAGTGGGAGAGAGATTTTTTTAGATTTAGATTTTAGATATTTTTATTCATGTACATTATGTTGTACACAATTATTGATACAGGTAGTAAGTTGATTAGCTATTCATTGATGAAGGGCGGTGTATGAGTATGAGAGTAATGGAGGCGAGAAATGGGTGACGAATGCTGCTTGAAGATGTTATGTACTCTCTTGTGCGAGGAAGTAGCGCTTAGCTTGCGTTTTGAACTGAGTGATAGATCTATTGTCACGAAGATGAGATGGTAAGGAGTTCCAGAGGTATGAGGCACTGATATGGAATGAGTTCCTCAGTGTCTCCGTGCTAAAGGGGGGGATGTCCAGGGCAGTCACCTCACCCCTCACAGGACGGAGTGCAACGTGGAAGTCAAAAAAGGCCAAGATGTACGATGGTGTGGCAGTGTTGAAAAGTTTTCTGAGAAAACAGGCCGCAAAGTACTTCCTACGCCCGGCGGTGGTGAGCCATTGCAGTTCACGTCTGTAGGGGGTGATGTGCTCGTCCCTCCTTACACCAAAGATGTAACGTATTCCTGTGTTCACCAGTCTCTGTAGTTTAGTGTCAAGTTCTTGAGTAAGGTCACAGTATACTAGAGAGCAGTAGTTTATTATGGGAAAAAGCAGTGCTTGCACGAGATGTTTGCGCAACTCTTGGTTGGTGCTCTTTCTGATGAAGTATAGCTATAGCCTATACATTAGTGAATGAGCACGTTTACACAGTTGTGTGACGTGCTCTTTCCAGTTCAATTTAGAATCGAGCACCACTCCCAGACTGCGCACAGACGATTGGTATTCGACCTGGGCTCCCCCTATATTGATAGAGGTGTTAGCGACATTTGGTAAAGCGTTAATGTAGTGGGGGGAGCCCAGGACGATCGCCTGAGTTTTAAGAACGTTTAACTTTAGATGATTTTGTGCAGCCCAGTGGAACAAGAGTCGAGCTCCTCAAGGTGGCATTGGCTGTATATTTGCAAGTCATCCGCGTAGATGAGATGTGATACATCGGGGTCGAGGCAGAAACTAATGTCGTTGATGTACAGGGAGAATAGCAGAGGACCCAGGACAGATCCCTGTGGTACTCCCGTGTTGAGAGGACGAAAGGTGGAAAGCTCGCCGTCATCACCAACGACTGCCTGTTTTCTGCCTGTGATATATGAGGCAACCCAGCGGATAACTTGCTTAGAGAAACAGAAGTGTGTTAGCTTTCGGAGAAGCTTGACGTGACATACAGTGTCAAAGGCTTTACTGAAATCGAAGAGAAGAAGAAGAGTTACCTTCTTGTTATTAATGCCACGCCTAACTTCATCCGTTAGCTTGAGTAGGCCGGACTGAGTGCTGTGGCCAGTGCGAAAACCAGTTTGCAAGTCGTCCAGAAATAGCCTGCATTCAAGGTACTCAGAGATTTGCTTATGCACCAGCCACTCCAGTGCCTTTGATAGGAAGCATAGAAGAGAGATCGGACGATAGTCTGTTAAAGATGTAGGAGAGCTGACTTTGTTTAATGCGTGCACTAATGACTTTTTCCAGTCAGAGGGGAAGCACGACTCGCTCAATGACAGGTTAAAAATATGACGAAGAATGGGAGCGAGTACTGGCAGGGCCTTATGAATAACAACCTGTGGGATGCCGTCGCTACCTCTGGCTTGGGAGTCAAAGTGCGTTATTGCAGCTAAAACGTCCGACTCCGTAATCTCCCTGAAACTGAAGTGTTCAGGGAAATTCAGACTCTCGAGGGTACGCAGATAATCCTCAACAGCAGGAGCTTGCGGGTTGTTGGAAATGCCGCTGAAATGCATATTGAGGTCTTCGTTTGAGAAGCGAGAAGGTGGTTTTAGCTTGGAAGATGTTATTCCAAGCTTCTCTAGCTCTCTCCAGATCTCGCCGACATCTGTCAGGGAGGACAGGCGTGAATGATAATAGTTCAGCCTAGCCTCCTCAACGTGTCTGTGAGCATCATCCCTGGCGAGTCTATAAAAAAATAGATCCAACGGGAGACGTGATCTGCGAAATCGCCTGTAGAGTCTGTCTCGTTCTTTCACAAGTCCACGAAGAGCCGTGGTGAACCACGGGTGGCGTTTCTGTCCAGGTGTCACTGTGCGTAATGGGGCGAGATGATTTACAGCGTTAGTTAAGTTGGTGTTGAGTACAGCAATGCATTCGTCGAGTGATGAAGTGGCGAGGGATGACCAGTCACATGCCCCGAGGTGGTTCCTCAGTTTCTCGGCCCAGATGCCTTTGTAGTTTCTGTAGGTGAAGGTTTTAGGTACGTGTCGTGGCATCTGTACGTCGAGAGTGGCCGTTATGGAGGTCAGTGTCCCGTTTAGGAAAGGGGGTGTGTCTGACTTCCCAAGTTTTGTATCAAGGCAGTGCGACCAGCTGCTCGTCTATCAAGCAGGAGGTCCAAGCCAGGTTGTGCAGATTCCTGCATTATGGTGCGTGCGCCATAAGAAGACCCGAATCCTGTAAAGGAGTTCCCTCTATGGAAGCGGAGCCTCTGATGAACATTAAAGCATCTTCAGGAAGGAGGAAAGCTGTGATCAGCGCGATTGAAAACGCCCATGATCAGAGGCTTGTTTGAGGTAGAAAGTGCATAGGTGTAGAGAGGCTTTTCTCGTATAAAATCATGTGCCTGGATGAAAGGGGTGATAAATGTCCCCACGTTTATACACAGGAATAACTAATGTGAAAGCCTGGTTGCGATGGCCATGTTACATGCACACGACAAACAGACGGACGTCTCCACGGAAAAACAGAACCCTGCGACGATTACAAAACGCGATCGCCCGAAAATACGCAGCCAGGTGATTGACCACGAGTCAGCACTGCCCGGCCACGCGGAGCCTTAAGTACTACACCTGCAACATGCCGTGTAAACTCACACGGTCGGCGTAGTGGCAGATGCTGATTGTCCCCGCGATTAGTGCCTTTCTCAAATAAAAGAATTCGCATGGTTCAAATTTGCGTGATAATCGACACCCGGATCGCTTTAAAGTGAAGTACTCCGGGATCGATCCCACGCAGCTGCCTTTCAACGGCTAAACTGGCTGTCCTACCGAGCGAGAGCGCTGTGGACAACGCTGGTGATTGAATAGAGTGCGGTGTATCCGCTGCCCCCTCGCATCAGCTTATTGAGTGCCGGCAGAACTCCACTCAAAACCTGTGTAGAAAAGTATGAACTGCTGTGCGTTGCTAGACGCTGAGTTTGAACGTGCAAGTCACAGTAAAGCGGGAGGAACCGCCCCGAGCTGGGGCCATCCCTCCGGCGAAAGAAGTGGAAGTACCTTCATCTGTGCAGATAGGCCAATCTTACTTCACATATTGCCACGAGTAATCGTGTAGATTAAGAACAAATAGCACCTGCCACGAACGAGTGATTAGAGCCATTTCTAGTGCGCAGAGCAACAATAATTGTAAGTCCACAATTGTATAATTATTAGATTAAACTATCAAACATCCTGTATTAAATTGTGTAACATCAGCTGAGTTCCGGGTTGTCTCCAATAAAGAAACTATAACAATTAATCAGAATCTATAATAATAATTATTATTATTATAAGCGTATCCTTAAAACAACCTAAACAACTAAGTATAAAGGAACAAAGTAAGCTTGCCAGCATCATCAAGACCGAAGGTAAGAGCGAGCAAATCACTTGCGGACATTCCATCGTCCGAGCATCTGCAGCGTGATATACTATTGTCCGTGATTCAATTCATCGCGACTGCGGACACACCAACAGCGTCCGCCCGAAAGAACCGGTCCGCGCAAGAATAGAAAGTGGACAGACTACTGTCCGCGCACGAGCGTCCGCGTAGCAGACCCATCGCCGCGATAGTCACGTGCCACTTGTCCACGTAGATTGTAGATTCAACACCTCTAGTAACAATAAGGCTCACGAGCCTATGCTAGTTTCCGCGAATAAAATAATTATTTGTACGACTCGCGCAGCCCGTATTCATACTAAATACGGTCTTTACAGGGGCATGTGGTGGACGATAAACAACGCCGACAAAGATGGGAGATACTCCCTTAGCAGAAATCTCGCAGAAGAGATACTCCGGCTTCCCCGGCCTGCCAGACCATGCACCGTCAGATGATGCAATGATGGTAGCAGTCAAAGTGTTATGTATGTAGAGGGCCACACCTCCACCATTTCTATTTCTGTCCCGTCTATATAGTATATAGTCGTCAAGTAAAGGGATTGTTTTAACCTTTTCGTCTAGCCAGGTTTCAGTCACAGCTATTACGAGGAAGGTGGGACGAGTGAACAAAAAGAGCCTAACCGCCTCAATGTGACCCGTGAGGGAGTTAGCATTGAAGTGGCAGGCCCTTAAACCCTCGGACAGAGTTACCTTGGAAACTGATGAGGAAGTGACCGATGATGTAGTAGATGATGCTGATGGTGCTGATGGTGCTGATGGTGGTGCGGGTGGGATTAGATGAACCGTCTTCAGTGGTTGTTGTTGTCCGGTGGTCACTGGGACAAAAAACTTGTCAGGTCTTCGTCGCTGGTGATGACGGTGGCCCTTTCCGTATCCTCTGTAGAACGGATGTAAACAGTTCCATCCCGTACATAGGTTCTGCAACCGTTCCTTCTCTTGGCCTCCAGTCTGGCCCTGACGCGAAGCTTATGAGTCTCTCGAGGAAGCAGCTCATTGATGTTCACTAGCCCTTGATGGTCTGGGGCTAGGGCCTTTGCTTCCTCGAGGATTCCAGCGTCTAACTCTGCTGTGTGGAGTTTGCCCTTTTTGATTTTCGCAATGATGGTCGAACGAACAAGGGCGTGGGACGACAGGGTGACAGCAATCGGTGGAGGTCTGCTGTCTGCAGCCGAGGTGGCAGTGGCTGCGTTAAGTCTTCCCATGACCCTTGCTCCTGCGATGTCCCTTCTGAGGACAGAAGGATCTAGGGCCGACAGCACAGAGAATGCCAGTAGGTCTAGGCGGGTCTCGCGTGTGTAGTATAGACCCGACAGTACCACGGTGTTGTTGTTGGCAGAGGTTTCCTGCTGTCGCTTTACCCTCTGCAGTTCACTGCGCAGACTGGCGATCTCCGCAGGGATGACAGTGGCAGGCGTGGCGGCGTTGTTGTTGCTGTTGTTATTGTTGCCGTCCTTGGGCAGCGTAGGGAGAGGCCTCGCAGACAGGTCTTGTAGCTGCGCCCTGAGTCCCGTGATGCTCTGCTCTGCCTTCTCCATACGGGTTTGAAGCAGAGGTAGATCGTCGAGGGCCCTGAGACGCAGCTCGATGGCGCCAAGCCTTTCCTCCAGACTACAGAGAGAGAGATAACGAGAGCCGCTCGGGGAGAGCACGAGACTCCGCGCCGCGGAGAGGGAGACGCGCGCGCAGAAGAGAGAGAGAGAGCTCGGAGAGAGCGAAGCTGGCTAGTGGGGGACTCGCGTGGCCGCGCTCGCGTTTTCGTAATTGGCGCGCTCGTCGCGTGCTTGATACACGAAGTGTTCACGTCGCGGAAGCCGTTATAGAGGGCGCAACGAGTCGTCCTTTTCCGGGACGCGCTGAGCATCGCGTCGCGAGGAGACTTCCTTCTCGTTCACTTGGTTTGCTGCTCTCAACCGCGTCGGACGTCTCTCTATAATAATTAACTGCAGTGTCNGATAAATTAGCTACAGTGCCGCTACATTGAATTCGCGATCGAGTTGGAGTTAGTAGTTCAGCGCGAGAGTCTACTAGTTGTTCTTTTTCTTTCTTTTGGGTTTCAACCGTGATTCGTACGTGCTTAAGGAGATACTGAGAGTAAGTCCTTGCGCCAACAGATTTGGTTATGCTAAATGTTCTAACCAGTTATTAGTGACGCCGTTGAGGTCACTGAGAACTCCGGCTCTTCACTGATTAACCAAACCGCGGTTGTTGCATGGGTGACGCTACCCTTGAGGCAAAGTCTCGGGTTTTTCGACTGATACGTGGAAGCAGAGCAGACGCCGGTTGCGACTATAATTTCGCGAATATTTCAGAAGTTGATCTACATGAGCAGGCCCACCGCAGAGCAGTATTCGTGGAGCTGAACTCCGTTAACGATACGGGATCGCCATCTTGGTGACGCCGCGTCCTTTCGACCGACGCCGCCGCCATTTTGATATGAAACGTGGATACGCTTCTAAAATCACAGTAGATACGGATATTCGCGATTAACTTGAGAACAGAGTAGTATAATTAATTGCGCCCCGATTTTCGAGCGGAAGTAGACCGTGGTTAAATACACATTATTAGAATAAACGAGTTCTATTGCTTGGAACAGAAATTATTATTGTTGACGCGAGCATATTTGAATAAGACTTCGTATTTTAATATTAATCCTAATAATCATTTAATAATCCAACGAGTAGCGAGTATCGACTGGAAGATAGCGGTCGAAGCGATATTGTAGTCGAGCAAGTCTTGACGGAAGATCGTACAATATAATATTATTTATTTCAGCATTACAATTGATTGTGTTTTTACTGACTTCACCCTCTGCCACGCCAGGCTAATTCCTGTCCTTAGACCTATCGTGTGTCCCCCTCTAGATGTAAGAATCCTAGCGAGTCGATAGATAAGAGTAGTATTGAAATTAAGACGATTGCGAAGCTACGTGATTAGCTTTAAAAAGCGCAACGTCACAATGACGCCCAACGTGGGGCGGCCACGTTAGGTAGCGACAAAAATCCCTTTTTCCGAATTTCCTGGCGAGGCAGAGTGATTGAGTGTGTTGCGACTCCATCTTGTGAGTTCGTCAGTGTCTCAGAGGCAGACAGAAGCGTAGCGCCAGTGACTCGATCACGAGAATATTAATATTCTGAGCAGTGCGACGATATTTGGGGATATTGTTGTGGGTCGTGAGTGAGTGTGCGTCGATTCCCATAAGGGGGGCCCTAGATTGAGCAGAATTGAGGAAGAATTTAGGTTGTGCCGTTCCGTCAAGAGGAACATTAGATTAGCTCAAGAGGGGAGAAATCCTGCACCGACTTCCTCCTTCTGCTTAAATCTTTCCCCAAAGGGGTTATTTACGCGAAATTAGCGCCACGCCTGCCCGCAAAATGGCGGAGGGCCGAAATAAGGAGTACAAAAAGCGAATGGGAGATATTTTGGCAGGGTCACGCGACCTGTGAGCCGCGCTGCGGAATTTTAAGCGGTTACCCCAGGACGAGGTGATGAAACGCCTCATGGAAGGCGGTTACAGTACCGCCGGCACGCCCGATGAGCGCGCCGAGCGTCTATTTCGCGCAACCATAATGGTAACCTGCCAGGCGGAGAGTGTGCCATGGTATCCGGACGTCGATGAACCGTGTACGGGGCTGGGGGTTCTGCCAGGTGGTCCAGTATTAGTAGCTGATACATCGGATTTCACGGAGGATGAGGGCGATGCGATTATGGAGGAAGTAGCGGCCGCGGTGACCCCAAGCGTAGCGCCGGTGCCACTGGCCCCCCAGTCGACGGCGGAAGAAATAGCGCGGGCCGTAAACGTCACGGTTTCGACCACTGGTCCGGAAGGAATGCGAAATATTTTCAGCTCTGGACCGCCGAAACCCAGCGAAGCGGAGAAGTCGCCCCCAGCGACAATTGCGCCTGCCACTGGTGCAGTGGCCAAAAATACAGCCTCGACGACCAATAACGTTCCACTCAACCAACAGGAAATGGAGTCTCTGGAACGACAGTTCGCCCGCCTCCAGGCCGCCTATAAGCGACTACAAGAGGCCGACCAGAGAATCCGCCCCAGGAGGCGCATTGAGCCTCCTGTATTGGATGTGGAGCTAATAGCGGTCGAGGGAGCGCAAGAGGCGGGTAATACGAGGGCAGAGTCGAGTAAAAACTCAACTAATGCTCCAAAGGAGAAGACCGCGAGTGTTGCGCCGGCCACAAGACCGAAGAAAACCAAAACCACTCCCAAAGAACCGCAGAAAACCGCAGCGGATACGACGGCGCCGACAGCCGCAGAGAATTCCCCTCCAGACGGCGAGACAGCGAAGAAACAATCGACCACAGACACTCGCACTCGTAAACGTCGCGACTCGCCATATACGGGCCGAGACCCTTCTCGTCAACGAGAACGACGTAGCCGACATGAGCTCCGTCGCACTCAACATCGAGAACGTGCGACTAGCCACGAGTCGTCGACGGATCACTCAGGCCGTCACCGCCGTCACAGCCGTAATAGCCGCACTGGTCGCAGACGCGAGAGTAGACACATGTAATATACCGCGAAATTTTCCAATTTTCACTTATAGAAATTTCACACAACACCTGTACAATTTAATCACTAGCCCTTAATTAAGCCGCCCACATCGATCCCTGAAAATAATGATTCCGCATGTAAATGACATTGACACGTGCGACGATTTCCGTAATACGTCGTACGTGAGTCACCGGCCTATATTCAATTTTCGCCCGACGATCTATGATCTCTTAATAGTTTAGGATAAGGAGTTGCGCTATAGATCGCTTCTTTGTACCGCTGCGGCGCTATCACTTTTACGACCTACCGCTGTAGCTTTATCTCTAAACATCTTTCTCAGTACGCCAAAATTTATCTAGTTTATTACTCGGTATCCCAAATAGGGAATAAAAAAAAAATTTAATTCGAAGATTCTAAATACAATAAAATCAAGCCCAAAATCGTTTATCAAATAAATGAGCATTTTGGTAGTATCTAAGAAATATAATAATAATCATTTTAGTTTATTTACTTGCTAAACATAAAACCTTTGAACACACATTTTACTCGGGCGCAGCATTGGCGCCAGAACTAAAATTCTAAATAAATAAGTTTTATTTTAAGCTTTATAAACTATTTAATCAACTACAATTTTATACGTGTGTCAACGTACGTAAAAGCTGTTGATCTCTGTTAGACGTTGTAAATATTTTGGAAAATCATAATTGTGCAGTGTCGAAAAGATTAAATAACTTAATACACCAACAGTGTAAGAATGCTTAAGGAATCCTTCAAAATTGACAATTACTAAATGCCTATAACCCTGCTTATGTTACGGCGTGCGTAAAAGCTGTCCGAACATCCCAGGCGTGCGTAAAAGCTGCCTAGCAAATCGGCGTGCGTAAAAGCTGTCCGAATATCCCAGGCGTGCGTAAAAGCTGCCTAGCAAGTCAACGTGCGTAAAAGCTGTTTGACTTACGCTTAATAATTTTTTTTTGCCAAGGTATTAAGTAAATGTCAAACTCAAAGGACTGCAATGCAAAGCATTTTAATACGCCGGAAAATTACTTCCATCACGTTGATATGTTGAAAATATATGCTTAATAAACTTGCAATTTATTAAGAATAATGTTTCTCGTATATTGTTAAACTAATGTCCACCGTTGAAGTACAATTTTCAAATGTCAATGTTAAAAGATCCCAATGCAGGTTGCGTGTTTGAAGCACTAACAAATAGAATGTCCAAATCACTGATAAACTCTAAACTTAAAAAATGTTTTTCAACAATGCATATTATAATTATTTTGAAAATGAGCAATATCTATCGGACCTGGTACAAAATTTTAATGTAAACTGCATGTATCATGGAGAAACTGTTGATCAGTTTTATAATAGATTTATTAAAGAAAAACAGAAAATAGAAAATCACTTGACAACCTATATAATTGAAAAATTTTTATTGGACAGAGTTCTTATAACTCTTTGCGAAAATCTATTACAAATTTTTTATCAAAGTCTCTCATTAGAGATCCATAATTTATTACCTTTGATAAAGTTTTACGACTTAGAGGATTTAAGAGACCGGGTAATAGACGCAGAAACCCTTATCAAATTACAATCACACTTTAAAGTGCTTGTTCAGATCCAAAAATACAATAATTTAAAATTACAAAAGATCATTAATGAAGAACGGCAGAAGAAACCCGAAAATACCACGTTTGAACAAACAAAAATAAGCAAGGCAGCCCTACATACACTAATCAATAAAAGATTCAGCATTGCAAATCCAGAATTAACGCATAATAATATTCACAATAAAAATGACGAAATAAAACTTGGCACAAGGAAAATAAACAGAACCCAACAATTAACTTCAAATGTCCTTTCTTCAAAGTTTCGTGCAGTCTTTGCAAATTGTTTCGTAGATTCCTTACCTACAAATTTGAAAGCCCCAATTTCTTTTCCAATTAACTTACTGATTAACAAATTAAACTCGCATGTACTCCCAAAAAGTTATAACTATCAGAAACAATTAACATCAGCCTTACAATTTGATTATAAAATCTTACTAATACTATTCTGCTGGAAGACGGCTTCGGAATTGAGAATTGATAACGTAAATAACTCAGAAATTTCGCATAAATCAATTAACACTTATACAGATACAGTCCTTATTCAATATATACGAATTTTCCATCAACAATTGAAAAATGAAAATACATCAGAGAATAGAACCGGGAATGAACGAGATAACTTGAACAAAATTGAATTTATGTCACACAAACTACTGATAATAAGGTATAGAAACGATTTAGTGAATTACTAAATCATAGCGTAATATACAATCACTTATTTCAAGCTTTCAACACCAACATTAATTACTCTTTACCAGAAATAAACCAACCTACAAAGGTGAAGAAAAAAGTAAAAATATTATCAAAAACAGAACAGAATAAGAAATCTGTAATTTCTTGCCAATTGAAAGAAATACAAAAATTTTTATTTAAAGAAATAAATACAACAATTACGTGCAATCCAAAATTAATTAACAAAACGAATAATGACTTGTATAACGTTACAAACAATAAAGGTGAAACACCAAATAATGAAATTAACAAAGCGAAAACAAATAATAACTATTCGAAAATCGTCAGTAAAATCCAAAAACTAATACATAAACAAATTAAAAATCTGATAAATAATATAACTAAAAAGGTTTCTTATAAAATGTCAACAATAACACTACATACCAAAAATATATTACTAAACGCAAATCTCAAACTACGCTGCACAAACAGCCTTGAACCTTTCAAAGAATATCCGACCATTAACTCACTGAATTGTAACTCTTTGCATCCTAATCTTAAAGTTCAGGAAGCCCGAGCATCTTGTGACCTTCGAATTGCCATACATTGCCCTTACACCCATTCCAAAAATTAATTATAATTTGTTGTTATTTTAAGGGATAGCCTTTTTATAAAGAAATTAGGAATTAAAAGAACGATTTGAAAAAAATCAACACTTTTTGCTAAATCTAAAATCTGATTTAATAATTAAAACCAAGAGTTTTACAATTTTACTTTTAGTGCTTTTATTCTTTTTCTTAGACAAACAAATGAAGGTTCACAAAATCCTTCTCTTATACACCTAGCCTAAAGATAATTTAATTTTGAGGTACTTTTAATCAATTTAATGTTAATACGAAATTCTTAATAAAATACTAACGATTAGCCAGTGACCATCCCTGCTAATAGCCGAAGATTAAAATCGATTTCAAAAACCGTAATCGTTTTTGATAGTCGTTTGTGTAACGTAATTTTAGCTTTATTAGGTATTAGAATGTATTGTATCAGTTCCGATTAGAATAGATAACAATTAGAATGGTATAAAAAACGATTAAACTATTATTATAAAATGTATTAAAAATCCGTTATATATATTAATCGTTTTTTATCGTTTTTGATGTTTATTACTGCATTTATAAATCTAATCGTTTTTAATCTCTTATAATCGTATTTAATATTCATGTATCATTTTTTTTATATTTAGGACTTTTTTCATATATTTTACTGAACACTTTATAAATACACACTCGTACTGCCTAATCTTACACGCACTGTTACTTAATTCTCTTCCATCGTCGCCTCAAACGAAGACTAGCACGTTCTAAATCCCTCTCGAAGAGTAGTACTTTTCCTTTTTCGCCGCGAAGACTAGTAGTTTTGCGCCCCGCGAAGACTAACCTTTTTACAACTTTGCGCGAAGCACTAGCACGTATCTCGTCTTTGCCGGCGAAGACTAGCACATTTCACGAAAACACTATGGTTTGGGGAATTTATTACTTAAACAATTTCATGATATTTAGGAACGACCAAGTGGTACATATTAGTAATATTCACATGCAAAGAGTCAGCTAGTAACAAAAATGATTAAATTATCATACGTTTTTCTCATACTACAAAAGCATTAGTTAGGGCCGTGAAACGTGCTACTCTTCGCGGCGAAAAGTGAAAAGTGCTAGTGTTTTGCGGCGATATACCAAATAGTAGTAATACCTAACTAGTCTTCGGTGCAAGATCTGAAATGTACTACTCTTCGTAGGGAGTGGCGATGTATTATCTCACATTTACAAAATATATTAAATTTAAGCCTAAGATGTACCAGTTTTTACTGCACTCCATATTTTTTAAGAGTGAGTTAATGCAATCTTCTAGGTAAGGCGCTCTAGATCACCATGACAGAAGTCTAGTAAAACGGCTCCGTGTTTTTTGAATTTAAATATAAGAATGCTTATAAACGTGTCGGTTTTCGGGTCAGCTATCATGGGTCACAGGGAGTGCGTGTCGTATTTTTTTTTGTGTGTATTCGGATTCATCAACTAACATCACAAAACATTTAAGTTTATATCACATTTGAATTGCGTTATAAGTAGTTGAAAATGATTTCAATGATATGCATTAAATACGATCAAAAATGATAGCAATGAGCAATGATCGAAATATAACTCATGGGTATTAACAGCTATAAGATTATTATTTCGATTTCTAATACTGTATATTACAAACGCATTAAATGATTTTTAATTATATGCGATTAGAAACAATTTTCATTTGGCTCATCATTATTACGTTTACTAAAAACAATCAAATAGAATTAAAATTTATTACTTTTAGTTATAATATAGTCTTTTAAAACAATACGATTACTTTGGATTAAACCTGACATTGCCGCATTATTTTTCAGCGATTTCAAGGATATTAAAATAGATTAAATTAAATTAAATCGAATCGTTAGTGTTTAATGCGGTCAAAAACGATTAAAATTAATGCTAAAAATAAGCATAATTGCTATATGATTAAAATGTATTAAAATTGATTCTTCGATGAAATGATCACGAGGATTAGAAGTATTAAGAATGATTAAATGTGATTAAAATTAATCAAATTTTATCGTTTTTAATCTCAGCTATTAGCAGGGGCACTTAACCTCATAAGTAACTTCATTTTATCAGACAGATCTTGCCACTGAAAAATGAATGGAAGATTTCGCAACATACTCAAACAACAAATTATTCGATAAATAATAAAACACCGATTTAACAGCCTAGTTATCCTTAAATCTATTAGTTTGATGTTCTAAATTTTTTTACTGGATTGTCATTATGTTAAGCAACGAAAGCAGAATAGACACTTGAAATATAATCTAAAGAATAGTTATTACCGCGCGACAATCACTCTTAATAAATACTACAAAAAAAAGGGGGTACATTTTATTCTAGAGCAATCTCAATTAACAAGAAAACATTTTTAAAGGAGTTTATAAGATTCTGTCGACATTTTTTTTAAGGTCACATAAAACAATGAGCACAAAACAAACAATAGCAAAAAACATGTATTCAAAATTATTTCCAACTTTATCAAGTCTATATATCTGATTCTGAACCGTTTAGAAAATATATTACCGAATCGTTTTTTTTTTTTCACAATAATCCTCTTTTAACATGCTAATACGGTTGTCGTACCCGAAACAAACGACTGTGGCCGCATCTTCAACACTAACTATTCAATACTAGATCTATCCAATTCTATCCTATTCTATCTGTTCAACAACCTTTCAGTATATTTTTATTAAATAAATCACATATAACAACTAATACAAATACGTACAGTAAAGATGAACATTTATCATCGAAGAGTATATCGCCCCAGACTGAACCGAAACACAGTCATAATAGCTTAATTAGCAATTATTAGAAATTATGTCATTAACAAGCATCAATGTTAAAAAAAAACCGCTGCCAATTCATTGGCACGTAGCTTCTTCCAACGAAATTTATTGTTCCAATAAAATAAAATATTGTTTTAAAATACAGTGTATGAATACTATTTTTAAATATTTCCAAGTTAATTATTTTGTTTGTAGAAGCACTAGACATCCATATAAGAGGAAGCCAAATTTTGAGAAAAATCGGTAGGTATACTTATATATATATTATATTTATATATTGTCATGTTACGCACAATAACGTGCGTAGATGGCAAAAAGCCAAGAAAACAAACTACTCTCAAGCTTACCCTTGGCCTTTTAGTTTACCCCGCACTCCTCTCCACGTCCCTGGGTTTGATCCTTAGACGGCACAGCCGAGAACCTCACCACGACCAACACACACTACTAATTCCTCCCGCGTAGCAATATATTATATATATATATATATATTATATATATTACATACATATACATATCAGTATAACATAAATTCATAGGGAGGGACTTGTAAAACTGTGCAACCACACCCTAGAAGAAAAAAAGCCAATTATTTTAAAAAAATCGGTTTTTACATTTTAGCTCTTTATTTGAGAACTACTCAACAAAATCGTTT